>JBAGKK010029538.1:0-11043 GCA_037177015.1 Euceroptres primus
ACGCGTGGCGGTCTCGGGTAGATGAGGCAATGAACTTTCGAGTTCCAAATGCCGATAAATAATAATAATAATAATAACGAAAGATTTCCATAAGGTGGAAACCCGAGAAAAAAAATGTTAACAATAGTAATTATAACATCAAACAATGCATGTCCTAGAGTTATCTCGGATTCCAAAATCATTTTGGGACAACTTTGAACACTTAAAACTTGTAAGAAATTTTTTCTTGCCTTCTGACATTTTCCATACCTACTCAAAATATAGTCTAGAAGATATCCCTGCAAAGAAACTGCCCAATTGTAATGAATTGGAAAAGTTGAATTGATGATTTGCATTTGAAACCCATAGGGATGCTACGTAGTGAATGGACTTCAATTGATTCCAATTGCCAAACCCGCTTTCTTTCATTTGTGTTATGATCATATTACCTACTTCGATGAAAACTTGATAGCTGAAAAATGTGCGTGCTTTGGATTGACTTTACTACTACATGAGCAGAAAACGCAGTTTTGATGTTTAAAAATACAAAACTTCATAGCTGACGAGGATTATTTATTCGAATATGAAAATTTACTAAAGAAATCAGGAGTGTTCGAGAAATTTGGAGATTACGACAAAGTGTCCCTTGATACGTTCAGCCATAACCATGCGGCAATACGACAAGTCTTAGAAGAAAACCGCACCACCAAAATTTAACGTTGCAGAGAATATCATAACATTTTTTTAAATTTTGATAAAAATTTGAAAAAAATCAGATGCTTAAGAACTTGCAGAAATTACTACAATTTTGCTCTATTTCCAATAAAAATAAATAAGTTTGCTGTAAAGGAACATACGCCGCTCAAAAATCACTATACAGGATTTCGTACAGGTTCCTTCGTCGATTGAACGAGAGAAGAAAGTACCCAGCAAAAAAAACTTATTAAATGAGTGCTTTTGTGAATCGGAATTTTTAAGAATGCAGATTGGAGAATCTTCTTTTTTAATCGGAATGACGTGTCTTGAATCGATCTCCTAATTTAAATCCACCAGCTCCGATTCCGAAGTAGTCAAAGAGAAAGTTCCGATTGAGTAAACATTTTTTAAATCGGTTTCGACATTTTTTTAATTGGAACGAAATTTTTTAGGGTAGGGTGTCATTTGATTCAAAACTTAAAAATGGTAAAACATTGAGCAATTGAAACAAGTTATATACTGGAGAGTCGGACTCAATTACGCTTTTCCATTTTGAGCAACTAGAAGGCATATTCGTGAAATATGTGATTAACAAGTAAATAAAACAATTAATTCGAAATCCTTTCCAATCAGCAATAATGAAAAATTTCCTTCTAAGATTTTCGATTCAGTAAGGCCTCAGACTGATTCAAATGCAGTGAATAAGTTTTTTTTCCTGGGTAACTGTGAAAGATCCTGCAAGGGATCCTGTAATGGATCCCTTGAACTATATACACTTTCCTGTACAGAAGGAACCTGCACAGGATCCTTCAAAGTCAGGTATAGTCAGGTGTAAAAAAATAATTTTTTCCTGTACGGGAACCTATAAAGGTTCCTTCAAAGGTTCCTGAGTTAGTTCTAAAAAGCTCTCGTACAGAAGTTTGTGAATGTGTTCGTTCCTGTAAAGGTTCGTCTAGACTGGAACTTATACAGGAACCTGTACAGGTTTCCGCGAAGGTTCCTGCATAGGAATTTTCATCGATTTTCATACTTTTCTGTATACAGAAAAGTAAAAAAGAAATGTTGCCTTTTTGCATCCTTTTTTGGTTTAGGCTGTTTTTGAAACACTTTTTTCTTTAAAAAGCTAATTTTTGACTGCTTTAATAAAGGCCACTTTTTAGATATTTTTTTATTTTTGAGTATACTTTTTCTTTCAAAAAGTTACTTTTTTGATACTTTTTTTAGTTCTATAGGGCAGTTCGAAGCCTGATGGTAACCTTATACCGACAAGGTTGGCCCTTTTCTTGCGGAAAGTCACAATTTGAGTAGTTTAGACGCATGAAACTTAATAACATTGAGACGGACGTTCTTTTAGCGAGTATTAATTTTATCGCTTCATTTTTGAAATACAGTCATAAGAAGTAACTTGAATACATTTTATTGAAGAATAAAGAGTAAAAACAGATGCAAAGTAATTTGGGTGTTTCCATATTTCATGAACACTGTGCTTTCTCATAGAGGAAGCAATAAGAAAGGTTTTCTAACAATATTTTCTGTGATAAACGTTAAAAACATTAAAAATTTATATATGGGCGATTTCCAAATAGATTTAATTTTTGGTTTTTGAATTTAAAGCAAATGAAAGTTCTAAATGATGAAACAATTCTTCCCTTTTAGAAATAATCGACTGAACAGGATTAGATCCGATTGGGACTGATTGACGCGATGAAGAAACACGATTGAAACCGTGTTTTAATCGTGTTTCTTAAATTTCATTTAATCGTGTTTCTTAATCGTGTCAATCGGATCTAAACGGGTCTCTATAATAATACCACATTTTATTGAAGATTAAGAAAATTTAAATAATTTTTAATATTGAAAAAAAATTAAGATTCACAATTTTATTAAAATAATTAGTGCTTCCTCTATGAGGAAGCAAATTATCTATTTGCTATTTCATCATAAGGAGGCAGCAAAGTGCTCATAATATGAGCACTCAAAAATGTAGACTACGGGAAAACACCCGAAATCGAATTCACAGTTAGTTTACTGGGAACTTCTAAACCAGTCCGAAAGGATTCGACTCAATATTCACCTCATCAAAACTGATCGAAAGAGAGTCCGAATTTCTTTGAAACTCCTGCAAATAAGTCTAATAGGTCAAAGTTGATTTTTGGTATACCTAGAAAAAAGAATATTACGTGCACTACTAAATATCGCAGTTCTTCACCTTATAAGATATGCAGGTAGCGAAGGGAAATCCGGTAAGAAGCCCAGAATTGAAAAAGATTGAAAAATTTCAATACCTACGAATTCCATTTTTGGCCTGCACCTCACTATCCGTCACAGAAAAAAAAGGTTAAAGTTTACCTCCATTCTGGAGTAAGAATCACCTGCAACAAAAATTTACAGGATAAATTTTACCCAAATATCGGTTAAAATTTCTTAATTTCTTTTGTTTTTGCATGACAACGCATATATTTTGAAAGACGTAAAGTTGTCGGAATAAAAGTTTAATAATAAATTCAAATTTTTAATAAAAATTTTAATTTACTCCCCTTTTATGAATACCCCAAAATTTTTTCCGTTTTTATGTATCTCTTACCGTTTTCAAGATATCTCAGAATTTAAAAAATCCAACATTTTGGAATTTTGAAATTGTTGTTAGTGGATCAGTTAGATGGAATTTTGAACGTTTTTGCGTATCTCTTACTCTTTTCGAGATATCTTAAAATTTTAAAAATCCAAATTAGAGTCAGGAAAAAGGAATTGAAAAGTATTTCTCGAAGTATTCACAATAAATGCCGTCACCATTGGAGGTATGTTATGGGATTGAATGGCATTCACTTGCAGACGAAAGTTGGTGCTAACGCTGGATAGAAAGGAATAGGCCAAAACTGGAATACAAAGATAATTCTTGCTTTTACTATTGGGGTGCACATATTTTTCAATCCTTTTCAATTACCGGGAATTATTCATCTTACTGGAAATAAATACCAGTTAGACTCCTTTATGAATAAAAGCCTACATCTATAAATATTTATATGACTAAAAATAGTCTGGGAGCAGACTTGAGTCACACCTAGATATAGGTATTGAAATAAAAATATCAGTCAATACTTACAATTTCCTTTTATGCAACTACTGCAGAGAAGCATGCTTATATTCTAAGAGTAACTAAAGTGTTTTAGTTTTAGTTAATTTTTTGTTAACTTTAGTGGATTCTAAAAGATTTTGTTCTTGTGAATGTGGCCAATGATTATTTGATTTTCCATGTCATAGTTGAACAGAGTGGTTCGTTGTCCAACTTGTAATTTTGATTTGACACTTTTCTTGTGAATTGTCACTGTCAGACATCCTTTATACAATCGACGGTCTTGTTTACGAATATGGTGTTTTGCTCGTCGTCTCAGCTGACGACGAGCAAAAGGAAAAATTTCCTCGTCTGACAGGAAAATTGATTGCTGTTTACGAGAAACCTTTCAAAAGTCATTTGTTGTCCAAATCTCATAGGTTCAGCTGTCTAACTTTAACTGGAACTTCGTCAACTATGTCGCTTTTATTCTTTCCGGCGCTAAAGAAGCCCATTAATTTCTTGAAGTGTTTCATCGTTGCTGCTTTACGACTCAACTCCAACTGAATGTTAAGTGCAAATGCGGATGTCTTTTATACCTGATGCCCAACGGGTTAACCCTCTGCTTGGTAAAATGACCGTTATCTTCAAAAATCGCCAATTCGGCTGCCTGGTGGGGACAACGGGAAACACGTTCTATTGGTGCTGGAGTAGGGATAAGGCACGAAGTAATAGGGGAGTTCGAACTCCTTACTATTACTTCGTGGGATAAGGTAGCACAGGCAGAGGGTTAAAGTAACTCTTAGAATATAAGGATCCATGCTTCTCTGCAGTAGTTGTAAAAGGTAGTTGTAACTATTGTCTGGTATTTTGATTTCAATACACCTACATCTAGTTTGAAGTGACTCAAGTCTGCTTGCAGATTTTTCTTATAATTAGTTAAAAGAAATTTATAGATACAGGCTGTGATAGACGTAGAAATATTTTTAATGGATGTTCATACTTTTTCTTCGCTATCTGCACAAGATATTAACTGGCAAATTGAAATATTTATACATTTGAACACTTGAAACTTCGTCATTTCTGTTAAAGTTTAAATGAAATATTTACAATTTAGAATTTAGGTGGTGTTTATCAGTTTTAGAAATAATCCTAGCGAATTCTTTCCCTATCTAAAAAATTTTGAAAAGGTGCGTGTTGAGTTTAATCTTGTCCAAACTTATTCGAATTTTTACCTCGTTCAGATAAGTCAAAAATTTGTTCAAACCAGTCCGAAATCCGTTAGATGCCGTTCAATCAAAACTGATGTGGTTTGAACTTATTTTAAACTTCTCCAAACCCTTTTGAATTCTTACTTTGTCCAAATGAATTATATAAAAACATAATAACTTTCTTAAACTTGTCCAAACTCATTGAACCCTTTGCCGGTGAAAGCAAATCCCCACTCCTTTCAATGCCTATTGCCCTCACAAGGTGGCCTTCGAGCGGTTTTGTGCGCTTTCGCCGGCAGAGAACTAATTTCTTTTATGTAACGCAAGCATGTTTTGACGTCTTTTCATGCCTGTTTTCCAAACTGAAAGTAGCCGTTTATGCGACGGTGGTGGGGGTAGTACAATACTGGGCCACTTTAACTCCTAGGAGTTTAAAGTGCCCAATATTGTATTACGCACATGCGCATTCGCTTCTCCTCCTGCTCATTATTATACTCCGTAGCTCTGTATTAATCGAAGCGTCAACCTAACCTCAAACGCAAGTCTCGCTTTCATGAAAAGACTTACAAAACATGCTTTTGTTACATAAAGAATCGTGTGCATCAAGGAGGCAAAAAAAGTTTTTTGCACCAAGCGTGAGTTTGCAAAACTCGTCTATGACTCGTAATGCAAACTCACGCTCGGTGTAAAAGACCATTTTGCTTCCCAGGTATACAATATACTATTTTCGTGCAAGTAAGTAAAAGTATTATTTTTATGACCGTAGATACAGATTGCTGCGACAAAGCTAAGAATCTGGACTGTCTTGAAACATGTCGACGAATCCTTCGCACAGCAAGCTCTGAAAAAGAAATTCTAGATGCTTTGGAAATCAAGTGTAGTCCAGTGCAGCCTCACTCACCTTTGTGGAGTTGTCTTTTGAAACTCGTGCCGCCCAACTTGAACCGCCTTCCATTGGATGCAGGTAAACTTTCTTGTTGTGCGAAAGCTACCAGAGCAGCTTGTGAAAATCTCTGCCGAAGGACTTATTATGCTGACTGGCAACTATCATGGGTTCAGTTCGAAAATGATTGTTTATCTTCGAGAACAGAAAATGAAATGAGAATATGCCTTGAAGATGCAGATAATTCGTGCAAATTTGGTTGCTCTGGTCTCTCATTTTGCTCTAAATTCACCGACACTTTCTTTACTGCATTCAGGTAAGAATTTATAAAATATAAGTAATTATTTGACAATCATGCTAAATTGCTTATGGCTAGTTTCTCCAATAAATTACACTGTATCCACTATTGAAAAATCCGACGCGGGAAAAAACTAAGTCGGAATTTAGGATCGGATCCGAACTCGTTTCGGATGTCATGTTAAACTTTGTTTAAGATGTCTGTTTTTACAAACCTGGAAACATCAAAATAATAAAATTTACCAAATCCTTTTGGATTTCGTATCTAATATAATTTTCTTTATAAATATCTCACTTTATCGCCGGCGTCCAGCGTCATATCACAAGAAATGATAGCGAATAAATAAAGAAAAAATATTGGGTGACTATCAGGAATACTTCCTGAAACTGGATGTCCAGATTTTCTCGCAACTTCTTCTTGAAAGTTTTTTCGTTTTGAAGATTCTATCGATGACCATATATAGACATTTGTCAAAGCCTTACGAGACATAAAAAGATAGAAAAATAGGAAACACAGATATTACTCCAGAATATGAATTTAGATAATTATTAACATTATATTACTATTATAATAAATAGTCGCGGGACGTAACATTATGTAAAACAGACAGATGATTGAATTCAAAGTCATGCCATCTAGTCTGTGCTACCAGTACAGATTCGATTTGAACGCATGTAACAGTAATTTTAGTCATTAATGTTTTCTGAAGTTTATTGTTTTTTTGAATTGGCAGTTCTGATTTTCAGATACGTAATAGAACCGCGACGTAGATTTAGAAATTAAATTTTTTGTTTCAAATTTAGGTCATGTTCGATTAAAGCGGACGAAGCAGCAAAGCGGGAGTTCGACAACTGGACAAAAGGTGGGATGGTTCATGGCCTGGGAGTGTCTCTTAAAACAGCTTCGGCATGTCCAATAGAAACTCTACATGTCCTTGCATGCATCTTGCATTTACAACCTTGCGAGTTGCAGACACATGAAACTAGACTTTGCTATTATGACTGCTTGGAAATCATGACTACTTGTGTAAATTGGTCAGCTATTTCCAAATCTTACTCAGCAGAATCTTTGTGTGCAAAATTCTCACCATCAGCGATAAATCCATGTGTATCTATAGAATCATTTCTAAAAGACTCACATGTATTCAAACCTGCCACATTATCTAGTGAAGATATTCAGCAACCATGCAGAAATAACCCCTGCCCAAACGATCAAATATGCTATCCTTTTCAAAATATTTCGATCGATTATGGATGTGAACCTTCTTGCACACTTGGTGAGATGTCTAAACAGCTCGTTACCGTGGGATCATGGGTTCAGATTCCTCGATATGAACAACAAGGCTGTTATAAAATTTGCCAGTGTACTTTAAAAGGAGTCGAAAAATGTAAAATTTTGAACTGCTTCACATTCAAATCTTGTTGGGTGCAAGACCGTTTCATCTCTCACAATACGGCATTTTTTCTTGAATGTAAGAAATGTCGCTGCTTCATGGGCGAACTCACATGTTTCAGAAAGAATTGTGGCGAAAATCGTACACCAACTTTGCCCTGTGATTGCCCTGCACACTATGTTCCTATTTGCAACAGACTTGGAGTTACATATGCTTCATCATGCTTAGCTAAATGTGCTGGGTTTATAGCTGATGAAGTAGAATTTGGTAGCTGTTCATCCAAGGATCCTTGCACATCAAGTCCCTGTAAAGATTTTGAGAAATGTGTACGAAAATCTCGGGTATGCCTATCTACTATCCACAAACCTTGTCGTCAGTATGAATGTGTTCCTTTGAACACTAGTTCTACGAATGAAATTTGGGAACCTGTTTGTGACAAGAATAACCGTGATCACGATTCTCTTTATAGTATGCTCAAAGGAGGAGAAAATTTGGGGTATAGGGGCCCATGTTTAAAAAATTGTAATCTTCGTGGACCAGTTTGCAGCATCAACGGTGAAATTTACCCTAATGAATGTGCTGCTTTAGCTGATAGGTCTATTGTTGATTACTTTAAGCCTTGCGTTGCGGTTGGATTGATTAGCGATCAACCAAAACCTCGTTGCACTGGCACAGTTTCTTGTCCACCGCTGGCCATTCCTCATTGTACAGGCGTAACTCCTCCTGGTGCTTGCTGTCCTATTTGCGGAGGAGCTGCAAGACTATACTACTCAAGAAAACAGGTAATGAGAAAAATTAGATATTTTTAAAAAAATACGTTTTAGTTTTTTACTTATTAGATGCTAGAAGTAAAAGTATTCAAACTGATAAAAAATAACGGATTAAGACGAATTAATTAATGATAACTTTGCATTCTTTTCAATCACTGGCTATCTGTTATTACACGTGATAGTCATTATCAGCTTGAATACTTTCTAATACGTGAAGTGAAATTTAATCCGCCTCTATCCGCTTCAATCCGTATTTATTGAATTCGTTTTAGCCTTATCTATCCATGGAAACTTATTCTGTTTATCCATTTCGATCCGTAAAGTAGATCTTTCGCTATGAATTTGAACCCAAATTCAGTATTTTTATCCTATCCGTTTTAATCCGCTTTAATACACCTGTAGCAAAAGTTTGGCTCAATCACTTAATTTTCTTATAACTATCATACATATCTAATTTATTTTATAAATACATCATTTTTTATATACATAACATTCTAATCTTAACGCTAATGCATATAACACTGGAAATCCTCAAGCAAGAAGTCGCGAACCCTAACTACGCGCAGACTGAGTTTATCTGCCAAAACGCCTAGCCGTCGGAACTAACACATCACGCTGAGAGATTTACGATAAAAATGAATAGCACTTATCATGGATTTCGCATAGAAAATAAATTCGTGCCAGTCACTGTCAATCCTTCTCCAATTCTCCATCCTTCTTAAAAATATATTTTCTATCAATTTTTTAGACTCCTGGCGCCACCGGAAAGTATATTTATGCGTTTGGCCGCAAATTCGTTGTCCCCGAAAATCTTACGATTCGCTGCATGGAGGAATCTACGGTTTTGGCACAATCGTATTTTATTGTAGTTCAAGGATGGTTTAGTAATGAAGAAGTTAAAGTTAAGTAGCTTAGTTTTTGTTATATAACAATTATAATCCATAATTTTCAATCCTTCTCCCTAGCCTTCACCTTCTCTATCCATCAGCTACTTAGATGTTCCCATTCACGTATTACAAATAGAAATCGTATCCGTATCAATCAGAGTCTATCTTTTTCAAGCTTTTCTCAAAAATAGTATTATGTAGTATACATTCATTGTAATCCATAGTTTTCAATTCTTCTCCCCATCATTAAATATCTGTGAGCTACTTTTATTATAAATTATGTATTAACCCTTTGAGGGCAACCATTTTTCAGCCACCTTCCTACAGCAACTATGGGTCGCCCATGATCCAAAAGTTCAATCCTCTATAATACATGTTTAAGTTCATTATTTTCAAAGTTTATATAGTAAAATTCAATCATTAGAGTTTCTAGAATAAGAATATTAAAGTGCAAAAACCGTATTTTTATTTTGTAAAAATTTATAAACAAAAGAATACAAAGCAGTCCGAAAGAAATGGAAAAAAGTTAATTTTTGTTTTCACCTCTAATTTTCAGCCCAAATATCATGATTTCAAATTTCCTTTGGAAAGGATTCCGCACAAAAAAAACTAGCCGTAATCGATTCAAGTCCTTTTGGAAAATTCCTTCTATTTTTATGAACTAGAAGATAAATTCATACCAGTATAATCCACCCAGACCTCTGTTCTTCACGTTTTGGGCGGAGTCTTTTACGATTTTTAGAAACTTCGAGTCACTTGAGACTCAGGTTGCCCTCATAGGGTTAATACGGATAGGAAATGCATTTTATAGAGAATAATTTAAAAAGTATAGAGAATTATTGACAAGGATACATTTTCTATCCGTATTACGTGATGGAAAAAATATAATTAGCTTACGGAAAGAGAAGAATAGGAAGATGGATTGAAATGGATAAACAATACATTTTTTAGAGAAAGGATTGAAAAGGATAGATTATTATCGACATATAGTACTGGACCGCGCATCCCTATCCTTTAACACGCGTGTAAATGTGACCCTCCGAAAGAGAGAGAGAGAGAGAGAGAGAGAGAGAGAGAGAAGTCCCCAATCTGAGACGAATTCCTTTCCTTTTCTGATAAACGCTGATTGGCTGTTTTCAAAAACCCCACAGAGAACGCTGTACCGTGCGCCTACGAAATGTCGATACCTTATCTTGGAGACCATATCAAGCATATGGCCGAAAAAGGAAGATGGCGGCTATCTGAACAGTTCGTGATTTCTGAGTTCCGAAGCTTTTCAGGAAGATTTCCCTACCTTCCAGTGCTTGTGCCTTCTTCTTCACATAAAAGTTTTGCCTAAAGATCTAAGAGTTTTGGGCCACTTATTATTTTTGGTTGTTGATACCTGGTTGCCGTCCATAACCCGAAAAACCAACTGGGCGACTCACCGGTTTGCCGGCCATTAGGCCAACGTCCTGTGCAAGCATGGGGTCTCGATCGGATGAAAATGAATCTGACATGGAAGTAACAGAAGATTTAAGCCATGAAGTTCTTAAAAGTACCCAAAAAGAATTTCTCTCAGAAGTAGCCTCCATGCAGAATGTAAGTTATAACAAAAATAACTCTAATTCCGTAAAACTAAATCCTAACCTTACTTCTGTAAGGTCTACCCCTACTGCTAAAGCTCTTGGCAAAAGATGGGCTAGTGATTCTTGCTCAAATATTGAAAGCAATAAACTCAAATCTAGACACGCAGAAAATAACAACTCTCCTTCTAATCAGGTGAACCCTAAGCCGAGAAATGTTTACTCGAAGTTTAACAAGGGCCCATTTACCGTAGAAGTTGACTCTCTCACAGACCCCCCTATTCAAATTATTTCGTTAGGCAAAATCCT
>JBAGKK010029549.1:0-11043 GCA_037177015.1 Euceroptres primus
ACTTTTCAAAGCCGTATTAAGAGTCGAAATTTCATGAAAAAAATATTCAAACCATGGTTTTCGATGTATTTTGATCCCTAAAATTCAATTCCTAAGTCAAATTAATCGTATCATTCTTCGTTTTTTTTATTCCAAAAAACCATGAAAAAAATGTAAAAAATGTTTTTTTTTTGTATTTTTCTCAAAAAATGATGGGGAAGGCTATTTTTTAACTGCAGATTCGGATTCAGTGTCGAAAAATACGTAAGAAAAAGTTTGTCTGGTCAAAAGTACAGGCAACGTTTTTTTTGTGGGCCTGTGTTATTATTGCACAGGACATTCGTACTAGACGTAAGCGATCGCATTCATAAAGTTTAGGTTATGTTCATCCATTAGGCATATAAATCTGCGCAAGCGCTTACTTTCGGGTTTTCACTGAATAGTGCGGGTAAAACTAGTTCTTTCAAAAGCACAATTGAGTAAATCTAGTTTTAACTGATATTGTTAGTTAAAACACGAAATAAGATGAAATTTAAAAAATCTTCGGGTTTTTACAAAAGGACTTGGTTACTTCGTGTTTTGACTAGTTAAAACTAGTTTTGACAAATAATCGTAGTAATTTCGCGTTTTAACTAGTTAAAACTAGTTGTAACTGATTTCGGGTATAAACGGTAACATATACAATTTTTCATAACACCTAAATTGAAAAATCGACTCGATGCCTGTATAGCAAGGCGAAAGTAGCAATTTCAACCGTAGGGTTAAAAGTAAAAAACAGCTGACAGAAACTGCAATTTGTGATGTGACTCTGTCGCTAAGCAGTTTCTGTCAGCTGTCTTTTACTTTTAACTCTATGGTTGAAACTGCTACTTTTGCCCCGGTATGTAGGCATCGAAAGTCGAATTTTCAATGTAGGTGTTATGAAAAATTACTTTTGTTACTTTTCAATAATTATTATCTTATTATAACTATAGAGTCGAAGAAAAGTTGAAGAATGTAGAATAAATCGCAATTTTCTAGCTTTATTCTAAGAAAAGATAGTTGTAAATAATAATAAAATGTTTAAACAATTTTCAAAACATCAACATATATTCAAGAAGTAATATCCTACGTATTAAAAACAATTTTTATAAAAAAATGTAAAAAATATAAGATTAAACGCCAAAAATACGCGAAATCTCATTTTTGCACTTATGTGGTTTTTTTAGTAACCTATGAAAGTGATTTGTGGTGGTTAAATTTAAAAAGTAATGATTTATTCGCATTCAGTGATTTATTCTCAAGAAAATCGTGTAAGAAAATGTAAGAAATATCTAATATTAACGACTCTATCGTAAATTTACAAAAACGTCTTTTTTCTTATGGAAAATACACGTTAAACTTTATGGGCTTTGAACCACCTCTATATATCAATTGATTTAAAAAAAACGTGTTTACTTTTTTGAGATTCGAAGAAATCTAGGTGGTGAGAGTATGAAAATTAAAAAAAAAAATTTGGACCACCCTAATAATCAGTCAAATTCACTGATGAATTATCTAGAAATGTGTCACTGAATGAAATCTGTGAAAGTTTTGACTTATTCCAATTTAAAGAATAGAATATTCTATCTAAATTGAAGTGGATCAATATCAAAAATACAGAAATCAATCGAAAAAATCTGCTTTTGAATCTTCACTCAGAGAAAAATTTTATTGGATTCAAATTCACTATTTCTTTGAATAGACACAAATATTTGGTTAATTGAAACAACGTTTAGTATATTTACTTATTTTGAATAAATGTTTGCTTAACTCTAACAAATTTTTCGATCTACCAAAAAATTTGGTTGAATTAACCAAATTGATTGAGTCAACGAAACCTTTGATTGACCATATAGCAATTTATTTATTTGGTTGATTCAACCAAATTTTGATGGAATCAACCAAGCTTTTCTCGCAGTGTTGATGAAATTGTAACCTAAACTCTTTCTTTACAACTAAAAATAAATCACAATCTCTAGAGTAAAAGAATGGATTAGTTTTCCGACATCATTCTTGAATGTTTCAATCCTAAAATTCTGTCCCATAAAAAAAATATGTAAAAGGAAATTTTACAGTGACGTTGCGAAAACTTCCTGTATATCGACTGGAAATTTGTACGTAAGATTTACGAAATCTGGTAATTGATTATAACATTACTTAAAATATTCTATCCCTGGAAGGTGTAAAAAATATTTCTTCACCTCTTGTACTCGAATAAAATACAATTTAATATTCGGATGGTAATCCACTTGAATCTCTGTTAATAAACCGGTATTATAAAGCAATCGAGCCAAAATGAATGCAGTAAACGAATCCGACGTTTAAATTAGCGGCAGCATCCCTTCGTCTTTTCAGGACCAAAAGGTGATCACGTTGGGGTTGTTTCTTCGGTGTTTGCAGCGCCGACGGAAACTACGAGGTGACTTTGATGACTAAGGCGACAGTGTACTTTTCCGGATTGGTCGTTTGGCAGCCACCAGCAGTTTATAAATCTTCCTGCACCATCGACGTTGAATTCTTTCCGTACGACATACAGACCTGTGTTTTGAAGTTAGGCTCCTGGACTTATGATGGTTTCAAGGTGCCGAACTTTGTCGGAACGGATTGACGTTTGATTGATTTGCCAGTTCTTAAGAATGTCAAAGAAACCGATGTGACGGTTTGCGATCGTGCGTTAAGCTGTTGAATTTGGCATTACATAATTATGATATATCTATCTACCTGTTTCTCTTTTACTGTGTCCGTTTTATAATCTGCATAGACAGTATTTCATTGACATTTGTCGTTCATGCCATTTTATGTTGTTTGTTTCTTCTATCATAACTGTTACTTAAAACAAGCAACTAAATCTAAATGAGAAAGAACCGGAGCTCGAATTTTCGTACCTTCGAGGAACCATGATCAAAAGGGCGCGCAGTGTGGCCAAAAGCACTTTTGGTGGACAAAAGTCTCTCTACAAGCCAATTTTCAATGGATATTGAGGTTTTTTTTAAATGACCGTAAGGCTTACAGGTATAACGAGTAGGTACAGAAAATTCACTTTGACCAAACCAAAATTTTTTATTAAAAAACAAAATAAACAATATTTTTTTCCTAACTTTTCAGATGTATCTTTTTTTAAGATCTTCAAATTGACTAAAGAAGAGCTTAAGTCAGTGTAATAACCATCTAGAAATAATTACCAGTAGGTTAGAGTAAAAAAAAAGGTTTATAATGTTTTAAACAAATTAATGAACAAAAGCCATTTTCTCGTGATTCGCAATAAGTGCTAAAAATTCATAGTTTTTATATAAAATATGAGAGAAATTAATGCCTAATTGCGTTTGGTTAAGAACGTTTGAGAATTATTTAAACAATTTTTATAAACAAATACACACTTTTCGTAGGTCACAATGAATAGGCTCAATTTTTTTTACAGAATCAACCAAAGATGTCTTGTCAAAGACTTCTTGCTGTTATTTTTTCCAAATTAACAACATCTGTTAATTATTTAAACAATATTTTATAAACAAATTCACATTTTCAATATTATTCCACAAATAGGTCCAATTTTTTCCGCGGAATCAACTAAAAATGTATTCTCAGTGACACCTAGATGTAATTTTGTTCAAATTGATGCAAAATATTAATTATTTAAACAACTTTTATAAATAAACGCACATTTTGACCATTTTTCCAAGAAAATGCTCCATTTTCTGAGCAAAATCAACTAAAAATGTATTTCCAATTACTTTTTTCTATGATACTTTGCGAATAAACAAGAACAGTTAATTATTTTAACAATTTTTATAAACAAATGTACATTTTGGCCATTTTTGAATGAATAGGCTTATTTTTTTCATAAAATAAACTAGAAGTGTCTTACCAATGACTTCTTCTTGTAATATTTGTCCCATTAACTAAAACTGTTGATTATTTAAACAATATTTATAATCAAATTTACAGTTTGCCCATTTTTCTATGATAAATATTACTTTTTTTAGTTCATCTAGAAAAAAAAATTAATATTTATCAGGGAAAAATGGTCAAACTGTAAATTTATTTATAAATATTGTTTAAATAATCAACAGTTTTTGTTAATTGGACAAATATTACAAGGAGTCATTCGTAAGACATTTCTAGTTAATTCCACCAAAAAAAATTAGCCTCTTTATGCAAAAGTGGCCAAAATGTACATTTGTTTATAAAAATTCTTCAAATAATTAACTGTTATTGTCCATTGGCAAAGTATCATAGCAAAGAGTTGGCAATAGATTTTTAGATGATTTCGCTCAGAAAATATAGCCTGTTCTTAGAATAATTTTCAAAATGTGCATTTATTTATCAAAATTGTTTAAATAATAATTATTTTTTATCAATTTGAACAAAATTACAGCTAGAAGTCACTGGCAATACATTTTTAGTTGCAAAAAAATGTGGCCTCTTCGTGGAATAATGTTGAAAATATGAATTTGTTTATAAATATTGTTTGAATAATTACCAGTTATTGTTAATTTGAAAAAAATGACAGCAAGGAGTCTTTGGCAAGACATTTTTGGTTGATTCTCCAAGAGAAATTAAGCCTATTCATTGTGACATAAAAAAACTGTGTATTTGTTTATAAAAATTGTTTAAATAATTGTCAAACAGCAGCTATTCTTAACTAATCGCAATTAGGCATTAATTTTTCTTATGTTTTATATAAAAACTATGAATTTTGGACAATTATTGCGAATCACGAGAAAATGGCTTTTGTTAATTAATTTGTTTAAAACATTATTAACAATTTTTTTTACTCTAACTGGTAATTATTTCTAGATAGTTATTACACTGACTTAAGCTCTTCTTTAGACAATTTCAAGATCGTAAAAAAATAGATACATCTGAAAAGTTGGGAAAAAATATTGTTTATTTTATTGTTAAATAAAAACTTTTTGTTTGGTCAAAGTGAATTTTTTGCACCGACTCGTTATACCTGGAAGCCTTACGGTCATTTAAAAAAGAACACCATCAAAATCGGCTTGTAGAAAGACTTTTGTCCACAAAAAAATGCTTTTGACCACACTGTGGAGCGAATCGAAAAACATTCTCTTCTTGGAGAAAAATAGCTCCTTTTTTACAGAAATGGGGACATCGTACGTTTTTCTGTAATTTTTATTGAAACTCTGTTAGATTTACTGAAAAATAAGTAAAAACAACAAGATTTAATATGCTGTTACCATTTCTTTTGAATTTAGGTAAAAATTTGTAAATTCAAGAGGTTTTTTTTCTCTTTATTTATTTCCAGTACCAATAGGGTTCAAAACTTGCTGTCGAGTCAAAATGAACTCGTAAAGGTTCATTTTAAAAAATCACAAAAAATAAAGTTTTTATAACGGATGCATGATATCCGCCGTTTTTTCTTGCCTGTCAAGCGGGCCTAAGGTGCTACTTTTCGAGCATGGTGACGTCAGAGAGAGAGAGAGAGAGAGTAAAAAGTATTTTTTATTCCCTAGGGATAAAAGGTGTGACGTCAGAGGTAAATTATTAAAATTATACACCTATGAGCTCACATTTTGCATGCAGCATCAGATGATCGGCCTTCTAGCAGTATAAAAACTGTCGGGAAATTTTTGTTGCGGATGTTAGAATTCATTTCGAACTCATCAGGAATTCTTTGTAACTTATCTCGAATTCTTTAGAATTCACAAGGAATTTACTTTGGATTCTTTAAAATTCACAATTAACTCTTCGGAATTAACCACTATTTCGTTGAAATTCTTTGGAATTCACTATGAATTCTATGGAATTCATAATAAAGTGTTTGAAATTCTTCGGAATTAACCTTAAAATATTCATGATTTTTCAATTGAAAATTAAATATGGGTAGAAATCGTGCCTGTGTTACGAAAAGTGTCTGAAATCATGCATCTGTTATAAAAAATATCGTATGCATTAAGGAGGAGAATACGATCTTTTCACAATGAGTGTAATTTTGTCAGTACTTGTCTTCGGCTCGTACTGAAAAAATTGCATTTATCGTGAAGAGTATACAGTTAGAAATTTTCAAAAAATTTCCGGAACTTTTGGATTATTAAAGTAACAGAAATTTTTATAAAATTAAGGATACTTTTCAGAAACCGTTTCTGAAAATTACCAAATTGTAACTGAAATTTACCACACTGTAACTAAATTTTCATGAATTTGTCTTTAATTTCAGTTACAGTAACTGAATTCTCCTAAATTTATCTTAAATTTACCAAATTTTAACGGGACTTAACTACATTTTCAGTTACCTGTAACTAAATTTTCAGTTACATTTAACTGTATAAAGCTTTAGTTATCTGAACATAACATTTTTCTGTTACAGTTTTGGAATTTTAAGTTACAAGTTTCAGAATTTTCAGTTGCAAGTATCGTAAAATTATGAAAATTTAACTGAATTTTTCTAAATTTTTCATAAATTTACTAAATTGTAACTGGAATTTACCACACTGTAATTGAAATTTTAGAAACTGCATAAAGGTTCAGTCTCCTGTCTCTGAACACTCAGAAAAAAGTTTGTTCGAATCAACCATGCATTGCTATATGGTCAACCAGAGTCTTGGTCGAATCAAACAATATTTTAGTTGATTCTATCAAAAATTTCATTCATTCAACCACATTTTTTGGTAAATCAAAAAATTTTTTAGAATAGACCAAACGATTATTCAAATCAAATAAATATTTATTTGAATCAACCAAAATTTGTTTGAAAGAACCAAATATTTGTGTCTATTCAAAGAAATAGTGTGTTTGATTCAAATGAAATTTTTTCTGAGAGAAAATTGCCATGGAAATTCCTAACAGTGTCCCTATTCTCCCCCTTCGCGCATAATATACTATTTTCGTTAATTTCCTAGAGTTACAGCACTTTTATTGACTATCTGATCATCAAATGCATAATAAATGTTGCCGAAAATATATTTTCCAAATAATTAGAAGAATAATGAATGCAGAAGATTGAAATTAATAGTAATTTTTGCCGAGATGTTTTAGAGTGGGTACAAATTTAATAATTAATTGTTAATTAATAACCAACTGTTTTTTCTTTTAACTTAAATCCCGTATAAAAAATTATCTGGCCTAGAAATAGCAAAGAAAATTTCATTTTTTTGTACAGAATTTTTTTTTTAGTTTTTCAAAATTGCAGGAGAGTCATTTTGACTCCAACAGCAAGTTTTGATCATCTAATTTTTATCTAATTTTTAAGGAAGGAAATCAAGATTTTAGCAGATTTTAATAAAATAAATGATGAGATACATACAAATACGTCATGGTAAACCTCGAATGAACGATCTCCATGATGTGATCGTATTACTTAAGAGAAATGGTCCTGAAAATCAGATCATATTATGAAACCTGCATGAGAGTAAACTTTCGAGCTTTAGTATTTCATAAATGATATTGATTTTTTAAATCATGATATTTAAACCCTGGATTATTAAAAACGCATCATACAACGTCAAATAACAATATACTCTTTACTATTCACTTTGACAATACGCTTGTATAGTTTTTACCAACAGTCAAAGATTTATATCAAGATTTATAACAAGTCGACCATAATCACTTTTAATAATACGATTAACACTCTAGTTTCACATTCTGAACGAGCTTCGAATTAAAAAAAAAACTTCTTAAAAAACGGATCATAGGTTTTAATTGTCTATTCACATGGTTGTTCTAACCCTAGAGCGTTATTGCTCTCAAAACACGTGGGAAAGGTATAAAATCTCAGGAAATGTATGCCTACGATGCTTGAACTGACTACATTGTGATGCTTTAACTGAAATTAAAAATTAGATTTTACAAAAAAAAAGTTAAATAATGATTCCGCGAATTGAATTAAACACCCAATCAGAAAAAAAGTTTTCTTCACTTAACAAAATCGTTAGCTTCAATATCAAGCAAAGTTTATTAATCAAAAGCTTTGGTTGTCTCAACCAAACAATTTGTTGTCCTTATTATAACAAAATTCTTTGGATGTTTCAACACAAACTTAGTTGATTCAACCAAATATAAGTTTTTTTTAGCATGACTTATTGAAAAAATAAGAAAAGTGCCCTTGTCAGATTTCATTTTTTTCAACCTTTATGGGTGTATTTTTACACTCAGAAAAATATTTTGTTGCATCAATAAAGTTTGCATTGGTTCAGCCATAGAATGCGGACAGCCAAATGTTTAACTGAGTCAACCAAAAGTTTTAGTTAATTTAACTAAAAATAAATAATTTGGTATATATATATATTCAACTAGTGATATGTTTCAATCATATCTTTTGACTCAACAACAATTTGATTTCCTTAACCAAAATTTTTTTTTAAATCAACTAAACGATTTTGTTCAATCAACAAAATTTTTTCCGAGTAAAATTACACTTAGAGAAAAGTTTTATTTGATTCAAACGTACTGCTTCTTTGGATATGCATTTATTTGGTTCATACAACCAAATTTTGCTTGAATCAGCCAAACTTCTTTCTGAGTCTACTGAATATTATTGAGTAAATCTTAACTACTGAATATTATTGAAGATCTGCGAGGGGCCAAGTGTGTAAAGCTGGTTTTTCGTTTGACGCGCATTATATTATCCAGCAAACATTACGTGACTCCTCTCTTCAGTAATCTCTTGCATTCAACCCTGCCAGAAAGGGATGAGTCGCGATAACGTTGTAATTAATGCTCTGGCATAGAGAAGCCTTTCGTTCTAAACCCTGCGTGATAGGGGCATTCTAATCATGTTTCCCTTGATAAAATTCTGCCCAACATAGAATCTAAAATAAAATCTATAAATTTTCTATCACCCCTGTATACTGAATTATCGTTTACTACATGAAAAATGGTTAAGATTTAAAAACAATTAGGAAAACTGACACTACTGAATTTAAAGTTCATAAAAAATTGATAACTTTAAAATTGTAATAGATTAAAAAATATTTAAGTCCCGGCCAGTTTGAACGAAACAAATCTTTTTTTAAAATAAAAATAAATTTTTGAAAATAAAACAAATTCTGTTAAATTCAAATTTTCTTGATTGAATTAAACAAATCGTTTTCTTGGCGCAACGAAAGAAATAAAAAGTTAAAAGTAAATGTTTAGTAACGGTTTAAACAATTGCAAAATGTCTGAAACAAAAAATATTACTCCTAACACTGATTAAATGTGTCATTAATTCCTGAAAATACTAACTTTTCATGATTTTAGCACAAAAAATTTTCACAAATGAATATTGTTTAGACAATTGAAAAATGTCTTTAAAAAAATATTCTGAACATTCACTTACTGTCTCATTAATCTCAGAAAATACTAACTTATCATGATTTATAGGGAAAATACAATTTTTTGACAAACAACAATTGCTTAAACAATTTAAAATTAGTTAGAAAGTACTTAAAATTTTGTCACTTATCGAATAAAAATAATTCATGTCGAAAACATTCCAAATATCGCGTTTTTAGCATGAATTTTACATAAAACTTTCATTTTCTTTTTTTAGGGCATTTTCTGGGCATATATATATATAAAGTGGTTGGGGGGGGGATCAAAATTAAAAGTTATGTAGTGAAAATTGTTCGTTGAATATCCCTTAAGAAGTGGCTGAACTTAAATTTGCAAAACGCTAATAAGAAGTACTTATTTTTGCCATTTTTCCGCAAAATGAGCTTTCCGCATGGAAAATCTTAATTTCAAAGGCCCGGGGTACAGGTTAATATAAAAAAATGTGTAATTTATTTTTTCGAGAACCCACAAAATAGGGGTATCGCGTTTCTCTAAAAATAAAAAAAATTTTGTAATGCATTTTTGGACTACCCTAAGAGACTAGCAATTTTTAGCCAACGTAACAGATACCCTTGAAATTTAATACAAAATCGATTTTACAAATTATTGCTTAAATTGAAATTCTGGAAACCAGATTAGAGTAAATGAATTGAAATGAACAGGCAGCAATATAATACGTCTAGATATTCGAATTCAGCCAGCATAATATCCTTTTATTTGGTAAGATTATGTAATGTAATACGAATATAAGCGGAGATACGGAATTTTTCGAGATATAAAAAGTTAAATCTATAAATTAAAGAGGATCGAAACTTCATCGTTGCCGACTGGCAGGATATCGCTCAATCACCCTACTTCTTGAAAGGAGCGGATAGAGCGTCGTTAAAAAAATTTTGTGACTAAATCGAGTTTATGGGGTTTTAGCATTAACGAGTCTGTGCCTTATCTCTCACGAGGTTATGATTGATCATCTCAAAAGTAGATAATGTCGATCGTTTCAATTTATCAAATTTTCTCTTCGAAATTGAAACATCTTCACTAAAGTATTTTTTTCATCTCGTTGGCATTGATTTTATGCATCAGACTTATTAAATACGCTGATATATATTTCCTTAGACTGGTCAGTCAATATATGATGTGAAGATAAAATCGTAATTTGAACAAATAACAAATCCCTGTTAACTAAACAGCAAGTTTAGTTAATTAAACGTTGAATGCATTCCCTTCGATGTGATCCAACGTTTAATTAACTCAGTCGAGTAACATTTCAAACCAGCTTTCGGACTCGTTCATAGTATGCATTTGTGCATGACCTACTAGATTTCTGATAGAGAAAATTGTTCAGAAAGATGATATAGTATAATTTATTTTAACCCCTGTTATTAAGATTTCGGATTCAGTGTGCAAAATAAATATAAGACACAAAATTTGTTCTCCTTCAACTTTCTTCCCAAGCATAGTGGCAAATCAGTACACTTTTTGGTACAAAATAATATTTAGTTTACTGATTCAGATATTTTTTTAGAAGAAAAGATAATGAAATATCAAATAGAATTGTGTAGCTTGATTTTTAAAAAAGGTTGTTAATTTTTTTTTATAAACAAATATAACAAAAAAATGTCAATTTTTCCAATTCGACCTTCTACCTTCTTTTAAATAATTCGAAAATTTTTGCAATCACCTATATATTTTGTTACGTCAGAACGAAACAGGCTCCCAATCTAAATAGGTTCCTCGTTTTAGCAATGGATCCTGAGATCCTAGCGC
>JBAGKK010029570.1:0-11042 GCA_037177015.1 Euceroptres primus
AATTAACTATAAATTAAAACTGACCTGACATATGTTGTAAACCGCATTTTTATAGTATTCTAGGAAGTTCGATGCTTCAATTAGTACCAACATTTTTTCAAATTATTCTTCCCAACACAATTTTCTGAACATTATAAGTCAACCAAATCCCTTGACGTCACGATTACTGGGTCATCTACCTTACAGCTTTAAAACTCAATTTTGGAATTGAACATCAAAATGCTTCTTCTTACCACAAAAATCAATATTATCGAAAAAGCTATTCTAGTAGCAGGCAATAATTATACCTCTTTTAAAAGAAAAGAATCTAATTTCGATGGGCTAAAAAAATTCACTGATGCATCCCCTTAAAATATTTGTTCCAATTTCTCTCTATTTTCCTCTAGCCCATTTCAAAATTATCAAACATATTTTCAAATCAAAATAAAAACGTGCATTAATTAGCAATTCTATCCTGCTGTTTCAAACCGAATGAATAAATTTATCCCAGCAAAAACCAGATTCACCTCAAAAGTATATTTTTCGAAAATTTGTATCATCACTGATCCAAATTCAATGATCTGAGTCTGGGATGAAACTTGAATGAGTTCAATACATAACCATTCATGTGGATTGTGGATGTTGAAGCGCCAGCCTGTTACCAAGCTCACGCACAGGATTCATTCCACGTACGTGATAACATGACGTGCCAAGGCCTGTATTAATGCAATAAAGGGGTAGAGTAGAGACCACGAAGTGAGAAAGGTTTAGTTAAAGAGAGCAAAAAATAATAATAAAGGATAGAGACAAAAAATTAGAAGAGAGAAAGGGGTAGAGTAGAGACCACGAAGTGAGAAAGGTTTAGTTAAAGAAAACAAGAAATAATAATAAAGGATAGAGATAAAATATTGAAAGAGAGGAAGGGAGAAAGGGAGAGATACTAAAAAAAAGAGCGAAAGGGTGAAGAGCACCGACCCGGCACACGGGCTTATAAAGAAAGAGTTAGGTGGGTACTGCACTGGTTCATTAAACAACGCCGTGTTATACGGCCCGTATTTCCTACTGCTGTGAAGTTACCATTAAATTATAATTTCTCGAAAACATTCTTGTTATATGATTTTAATTGACCAGCATGCTTGATTTCGAGCAGTTACTGTGTATAAAGTTGCAGGAGATAGTATCATTGAAATGTAATTACGAAAGTATCTTGTATACTTTAAAACGTTTCACACTACTCCGTTTTTCAGTCTAAAGTTTTCTAGCATTAGCATATGTTCAATTATGAATTTTATAATACAATAAAGAAAACTAAAATTTTTTAATTAAGTCAAGATTATGAAGTATCTTAATTTAAGAAGATAAAGTTGAAAGAATCGAGTTGAAAAACATTCAAGTTCAAGCTTTAGCTGTTCAAAAATGCTGGATAAAATTACACTTTTCTAATTTTATGAGTAAAGATTGAACTTTTAAAACTAGAAATCCTACAAAGAAGAACATTTTGAATAGTTCAAAAGCTCAAGGAGTTATTTAACTTTTCCATCGCTTAGAAGTGTTTCAAATTGAATTTTCTTCCAGTTTAAACGTTCCAAATATCTCAATGTATCGAAGCATTTAAAAATCATGCTTTTCACAAGTTTAATATGCCAAGAGTTAGTTAGTTAGTTCACTTTTTAAACTTGAATGCCTTTAAAGTTCAAAAGTGAACGTGTTAAATTATAAAAAGTGAATAAAGATCTTTGAGCCGAAAATATTACTTACGAAATTAAAAAAGTGATTAAAACTTCGATTGTAATATTTAACTATTAAATCTTGAAATAATCTCCAACAACTTTTATCTTCCTTCCCGTCAATGAAAAATTTCTTGCGCTGCTGATGCAGCGTTTGACATCATTATCACCCTCCTTCAACCTCATTTTACGTCCTAGGGGAAATTCTTCACCACTTGAGAAATCTTGAAGCATTATTTAACTCCTGATTTCAAATAAAGTTTTTTTATTGTGTCATTTTCTTGAAAAATAAACATATATCTATTTTATCCCTCTAAAACTTTATCCCTCTAAATTTTATTTCTCTAAAAAACTTCTTCGTAACTTATCGCACTCAAGCAACATGTATTTAGATTGTTTCAATCAATTGAGATTGAAATTGGTAATAAATTTTCCAATAAAACTGATTACAGGATGAAAACCGATAATATTAGCAAAACACCAAAAATTACATCAACCAGAACTTTTCATGAAATCAACCAAATGTTAACCAAAAATTTTGGCTAACTTAACCAATCATGTTGTTGTTCACAGAATTAAAAAATTCTTTAGTTAATTCGAAGAAATTGTTGTTAATTCAACCAAAAATTTTCTGAATGTACATTTCGTTCATTTATACACACGAAACTTTAGGTACATCCCTAAATTCTGATTCTCATTTTGGAAAGATCTTAGAGTTAATCAAATATAATATAAGTTATATTTCCTCTATATTATCTCTATATTATCTTATATTCCTCTAAGTTATATTTCCTTCAAGATGGGTATTAGTTTCCTAAAATAAAAAGAAAGGGGAGACGACTCAAGAAACAGGAGATTTAACACGAGACCGAAGAAAGTCTGTAAAAAAGAATAAAAAAAGAAGAGAAGCAAAGTCCCTTCCCTTCCTAGGGCCATAACCTTTTGCTCGAGCTTACGATAATTTTCCAGTATTTACGGCCGGCGGGGTCTCACGCGCCTCTATTCTTCACTAACCATAAGGCAAAACTGAGCACGCGTATAAGTCGAGGTGTTAAGAAGAATGAAAAAGAAATATGACCATCAACTTATGCCAGAATGGATCCAATTACTTATGTAATGAGAAATACAAATTTTTTCTACAAAAATATGTCCAATAAATACTAAATATATTTATTAAATGTAATATTATCAGTAATTCAGTATCACAAGTTCTACTGTTTCTTATTTTTTTCTAATTATCTTTAATTGCAATATTGAATGAAAACATTTGCAGAAGCTGTCTTCAAAATGCACTATAAACTTTTTATTGTCATCATGTAACAATTAACAACTCGTCGTGAGTCCGAAGGAAAATAAACAGAAACTGTAATCGAGAAAAACACCAGACAGTTCTTTTGTTATTCGGAGCACATACGAACAACCAGGTATGCAGAAACATAACGATTCAAGAAAAAAAATGCAAAGATGTTCTGCAGAAAAACGTTGAAAGTAAAAAGATTAAAAAAGAGTTGCATTTTCCACGACAAGGCTGCATTAATTTACAGACCTACTTGTATTTTCTACTTCCAGAGATATATTCATTTACACATGTGGAAAAAGGATTCAATCTGACAACGTGGTGTTCCAAGCAATTTTTCACTCGTTGTCTTCTTGAGTAAGAAAATCCGACAATTTAAATCTATAACGTAATTTACTTTTCATCGAATTTTCTAAGCTCCTCTTCTTTCCTTCATCAATTTTTATCAACATTCTAGAAACTTTATTTTGTAAGAAACATTTGTTCATACACAATAAAATTAATAAAAAACTATAAAAAAATTAAGTGATTAGAAAATCTAATTTAGCGCTTTACAAAGATATTTACAAATCCTTATTCGGTTAGAAAAAAATTATGGTAAAAAATATTGTATATAAATTATTTTCTTGCAAAAAGCTAGTTTTTTATTTATTTTCAAAGTGTTTCTTAGCTTCTGGTTCTATGAGTAAGTCCTGAATTCTTTTCTCAGATTAAAAATGACACTCTTATAATAAAAAAATCAGAGAATACGGTGCGATGTAAACGCGCGGAACAGTAAATTCTCGGGTATGATTCGGTCTATCGAGATCTCTCGCTTCCTGTTCATTCGCTATATAAAAGGGTGACTCTCGCGAATTCAACCCCATTACGAAACCAATCTAACGGGTGTTATCAATAAAAAAATAATCACTTTACCCCTATGAAAAATTCTTTCAAAAATTAAATATGTAAATATTTGATTAGTATTCAATAAGGAATACTAATGAAAAATTAATGAGCGTTAAATAAAGGAACTTTAACAGAGAGTTGGGGACAAAGCTATAAAAGTACTTCTAAGAACACACACCTTTTTAATTGAGAAGACTTTTCCAATCATTTCAACAAAGATCGTGGACAACCTGCTGAGAATATTCTAAAAACAATTCAAAGAGAAGTTATTAATGTGCTTCAAATTAAAAAGATTGGAAAATTTCGAAAAATTACAAATTTACTTACAATTTTACTTTTGTAAAAAGT
This sequence comes from Euceroptres primus, assembly GCA_037177015.1. Classification (NCBI taxonomy): domain Eukaryota; kingdom Metazoa; phylum Arthropoda; class Insecta; order Hymenoptera; family Figitidae; genus Euceroptres; species Euceroptres primus. Next base: position 4,240 of record JBAGKK010029570.1, read on the forward strand.
TTGGTAAAAGTAAATTAATTTTTTAAATAATTCAATTCGCGATTTAATTTTGTACAATGGATTTTAGTGAAATGAAAGTTTAAAGAATTTTTTGCAATCTTTCAAAAATCATAAAAACATAAAACAGCCTGTAAAAAATTGTTTAAAAATCACATAGCGACTATCGTGGATCAACAGCAATCTATTTTAAGAATAAATGGCTGTTGATAAAAGCAGACAAGTACATCAAAAATTAAGATAAAATTGCGCTGATGAGTTATTTCGACCAATGTTTGCACAACTTGTGTAATTCGATTTGTACTCGAGTTCGGATTTAGTTTTTCAACTCGAGTTCTTTACGCAATATAAATAACAATTCGTACAATCGCTAGTACCCTCGACAGTACCAAAACTAAGGAACAATTTTGTAATTTCGACCAATGTTCTCACGACTTGCGCAATTCGATTTGTGTTCGAGTTCAGATTTAGTTTTTCAACTCGAGTTTTTTTACGCACTATAAACAATTGGTACAATACTAGTACCAGAAACGGGGATATATCGTATTTCGATATATGTTGTTGAAATCGTAAACGTACATAGTTTTTTCCCCTAAAATATAATTTTACTTAATTTTCTTTAACAGAAACAAAATTAACTTTATTAAAATTGATAAAAAATAAACCGATTTCTATATATGAATGAAAAAAGTTATAATTTTTAAACACACCTAAATTAATTTTCTTTGAAAATCAAAGATGAAGTAAATCTTTGCAAAACAAACCTTTCATGGCAAACTCATCTCGGACAAAAGAACTAGCATACTCTTACCAAATAATATTTGTTCCACACAAGTTAATATTTAAAGAAAAGCTAAAAATTTAATAATTCTATTTCTGTACCTACATAAACTAAGTGATAATAAAAAATTAAATATTACCATCTTCTTACCCCACGTATCTACAAAAACAATTTATAAAATTAATAGTTAAAAACAAATTGAACAAACAAAAATTTTTTAACAAAATAAAAGTAAATATTGAAGTCAGTCAAAATCTATAAATAAATCACTTTATGTCGATTTTAGGCCAAAACGATGTATGTGAAAGTAAAAAAAACATGTTATTCATCCTAAGCTAATTAAATTAATGATAAATATTTTTTCCAATGAAAAAACTTTTAATTCATTGCAACTTTTCTTTTTTAATTTTTTTAAAAATTTAATTCTTTTCCTTTAATTGTTTTCCTTTTTAATTAAATTTTTAATTCAGAAATTTACTTTGAGATAAATTTGAACTGGAGAAAGGAAAAAATTTCAAATTAAAATTGAATTTTAAAAAATTAACAACGAAAAGAATATCTACATTACAAATAAAAAAAATCTCCTTCGAGCAAAATTTTCTTGGCTTTCAAATTACACTCATCGGTGGATCGAGAGCCCATGTATCGAGGACCACCTTCATGGTCGTTCACGCTTCACTGATTTCGTCCCACGCCCCTGAGCGTCTCGCGACGGCGCGGCGCCATCGTTCGGGCAGTCAGGGCCGCCAGACGTTGTTTACATCTCGACTCTCTGCGCATTTACTTTTGTACGTTCAGAGACTACATACGCGGTCCTGAAGACTGTTCGCTCGAATAGCATTGAGTCGAGGACCGTCTACCCCCGAGCCCGGCTCTCGATCCACCGATGAGTGTACATTGAATGTCGTCAATTTAAGGATCAAAAATCAATTAATTTATAAAACTCAATTGATTAAAAATAACGTATATTATTTTCACATTTTTACCCTTAAAGGACACTTCGGGTCACTGTGACCCCACGGAAGTATTTTATTTCATAAAAAAAATTTTAACCATAATTATAGTGCACATTAATAAGCAAAATCAATGCGATTCACCTACCAAATTTTTCACGAAAATCACCGCATTCATACTCGAAAATAAATAACTTTTTTTCAATGCTCCGTATCAGATTAATTTTTTATGCAAAGTGTGGCTTTTGTAGAGAATATAACAGAAGCTTTTACTACGAAATACCCAAAATTAATAAAGTTAAGAATTTTTTCGTAAAAAATCGAATTTTCTACGCTTTTTTTTGAAGAATTTTTTGGAATAGTTAAATTATCACTGAGGCTTTGGAACTATTTTATTTCCATTTTGTCTTGTTTCAATATCACTCATGATTTTTTTCAACCAAAAATATCGTTTACTTTTGATCTGACAGCTATTTTAAATCGGTGGGTTCAGCGAGACCCCAAGTGTCCTTTATGGAATTATTTGGAGGTGTATCCTTTAAGGGTTAAAAACGTTAATGATCATTGCAGTCATGATTTTTTAGTTGGTCTTTAATTATTTCTTATATTTAAAAGTGTGTCATTTTGTAAAGTTTGATAATTTATTACAAGTAACATACATTACCGAAAATTTTAGAACTTGTTTCAAAACGCAGATTAATACCAGCCTTTTCCATGGTATTCAGTGAAATTGTCGATAAAACGCTACTTTCAAACCCGCGCATTTTCGAATATACATTTTCTAAAAAGTTTTATCTATGGTAAAGCAAACTGAAGGAAGCAATAAATGTATCGATTACTTTCATTTTTTGAATTTAAAATTGAACACAAATTCCATACCTCAAGTAAATGCAATGAATGACTGTTTTCAATTAATTACAAAATAATTCACAAGAATAATATTAAAATCATGTCCTATTTTAACTTTTGTACTTAAATTTTATTCCTATAGTTAATTTTCTTATTGGGCATTATTTCTCAATTACCCCAACCCAAAAATCGATCGGGCTCAAACTTGGGTGAAGTGCAGTCTTATTGGATGGTAGTTTATAGGAAAAAAAGAATGTCGTTGGGACACATATTTACCGATGGAGAGGGGATGTAATTTTTTATTTCTGTACGGGTACCATCTATTTCGATGATTTATACTTCTGTTAATATCAATAAAATCAATTTTTCGCCTATACAATTTTGATAGGGGGTTTCATGCTTTTTCCATTGATCGTTTGCATTTTTTGGAAAAATAAATATTTGACCTTTAAGAATCAAAAGCAAAAATAAATTTAACTTTTTTTCGAATTTAGAGTATTTTTTTCTTTTCTCTTTATCTAGAAAGATAGCTTAGGTTGTTGCCTTTAAACACCTATAGGATTAAAAATGGAGAAATTGTTATTTATTTTTGACAAAAAGCGTTATGTAAGTTTTTTCGGCTATCATTTTTCAAAATTATTTATGACTAGGCTCATTTAAAATCAATATAAAGAAATGTTCTCACTACAGCTTCGGTAGAGTTTTTCATGCCCTTTCTTCCGATCATAAACATTTTACGAATAAATAGCTTTTTCTGAAAACTTGGGTTAGACAAAATTTCAAAAATAAATGTTTGACCTGCAAAAATTAAGGTCAAAACAATTATTTCTTCAACAAATGCTTTGACCTTCATTTTTGAAGGTCCAACATTTATTTTTTCGTAAAATGCTTATGATCAGAAGAAAAGGCATGAAAAACTCTACCGAAGCTGTAGTGAGAATATTTCTTTTTACTGGTTTTAAGAGAGTCATAAATCATTGAAAAAAATGATAACCGAAAAAAACTTACATAAAGCTTTTTTTCAAAAATAAATAACAATTTTTCCATTTTTAAACCTATAGGTGTTTAAAGGCAACAACTTAAGCTTTCTTTCTAGATAAAGAAAAAAGAAAAAAATACTCTGAATTCGAAAAAAAGTTAAATTTATTTTTGCTTTTGATTCTTGAAGGTCAAATACTTATTTTTCCAAAACATGCAAACGATCAATGAAAAAGGCGTGAAACCCCCTATAATAATTATAGAGGAAAAAAATGGATTTTATTGATATTAACAGAGGTATAAATCATCGAAATAGATGGTCTCCGTACAGAACACAAAAATTACACCCCCTCCCTATCGGTAAATATGTGTCCCAACGACAAACATTTTTTCCTATAAACTACCATCCAATAGAACTGACTGCACTTTACCCAAGTTTGAGCCCGATCTACTTTTGGTTTGGGACAGTTTAGAAATAATGCCCCTTATGTTTGTGCGTGTCTATTTTTTTCTGGGAAGTTCCTATTTCCCAACCGAGAATTTTTTCTATTCTTTATATACATTTTTGTATTTTTTTACTCACTAATTAGGTCCGAATTATCTATTTTTAGGTTGAAATAAAATACAAAAAATAGACCTATGTACGTCCTATTTTAACCTGTTAAAATAGGACGTGATTTCAATTTTATTCCTGCAAATTCAGAGTTGCTACAACATCCCAATTTCAAAATTCCCTGACTTTTCCCTGACCGATTTTTCATTTTCCCTGACCGTTATCTGAGATTGTAATTATAATTATAACTACATAATCTTATAATTATATAAAACTGTAATTATATAATTATAATTGTTTAATTATAATTATAATGATTGACTTGTAATAAAGTTATAATTTGTTGAATAATGGAATTTGTGTTCAATTTTAAATTCAATAAAATTTGTAAAAGCTTTCGTAAAAAATCGTAAAAGTTTTTATAAAGATTCATAGAAAGTATTTACACCAGGGTACGGACAAAGTCAAGTGGGGCGATTTCAATACACTACATTATAATTTATAATATTAATATTATAGATGTTAATTTGTGAGACATTTTCGGAAACCTCTGCTGGTAAATTTTTTTAAATCAATAACATCTGCTTTTGACAGATTACAGTAACACGTGCTGTACATTGTAAAGTATTGTGTAAAGTATTGTAGGTAAATAGGGCAATAAATAAATAGTTGCAATTGTACTATTTTCATGTTTACTACTTTTGTTAGTTATTTTAATGGGTTTCTCAATTAAAACAACTAAGAAAAGTAGCAGAAATAAACATTGTAGAGAAAAATTTTAAGTCATCTTATTTCTCTACGGCCCCATGTATTTTTCTTAGTTAACTTAAAACTGGTAGTTTTAGACTGATAATGTCTAGTTACCATATCTAAGAACTCAAGTTAGATCAACTGAGTTCTGCAACTAAGTTTCCTATTGCACAATTTAGCAGGATTTTTTTTCAATGTATAAATATTAAAAACCTGGTACATGTTAGTAGTAAAACGACCAAAGCCTACCGCGCTGTATTCCAGAAAGTAGTCGAAATTGCGCCTTTCTTCAAGACGCGATGGGTTCTTTCCGATTTCGAAGAAGCGCTAATGAATACAGTGGACGAGTTTTTCGGTGACGATAAGTCAAAGGGCTGCAAGTTTCACTATCACTATGTAATTATTATGTAAAACATACTTCTTAAGCAAGTACAATATGAAAAAAAATCATAAACGCAAATGGCACAAGTTGTTTCCTGAAAGCCTGGAGCTTGCGATGCATCTCTATAGCTTCGTTCCCAACATTTCTATACAACCGGACATTTTCTTACTGGCAGGAAGCTTGGTCGAGCATGGCAGTGCAAGATTTCGAACCTTGCTTCGCAAACTCCAAGCAAGTTTCAGGAAACAACTTGTGCTATCTGGGAAGTAATAAAAAAATCAATACCTTCACATATGATGAGAATGTCATAATAAATATTATACTATACTACTACAGGTTTCAGCAGCAATTGTTGGAATCCTGAAACCTAAGTGACAACCTTTGCCCCCCTGCCCCACCCCTTTCTCTCCCTCTCCCCCTCTCTCCCCCTATCTCTTACCCTCTCCCCCTCTCCCCCTATCTCTCTCCCTCTCCCCAATCCATTTGTATCGGATGAAACTATCTATTTTGATCATTTTCTTTCCATATCGTATGTATTCATATCCGTTTCCATCAGGAATCAGAACAAAATTAAGGATAATTTTTCAACATTTTCCAATTATGTCTACAAATTCAAAATAATTTGGTTAAAATATTCAGCTAAGTATGAGGAAGTCCTGAAATATTATAGTACTACCGAGGCAGAATCTCCAGATTATGAGGCATTTTAGTTTGATATAGAAATAAACTAAAATACCTCATAATTTAGAGATTCTGCCTCGTTAATTCTATAATATTGCATCAGTTTCTCATACTCAGCTTATTATTTAGTCAAATGATTTTGAATTTGTAGACATAACTAGAAAATGTCTAAAAATGGCCCTTAATTTCATTCGAATCACTAGTTTTAATACGTGTACATTTCAATCCTCCATTGTCTATTTGGGATTGAATCCTTATCTAATATATCCGCAAGACACTTTTGACTTTTTTCATCACTTAACACGGGTAGACAAATGCATCCGTTCTAATCATTTTATATGCTCTAAATCTTCTCCAAAACAAATGTATTACACATCCGTTTTTTCGATACTTCTGAGTTTCAATTCTTCATTGTCTATCCGTTATTTAATCCTTCTCTATTCTTTCTCCATCACGTATCACGTACAAAAATATATCCGAATGTAAATCGTTGCTTATCCTTGTAAATATTTTCTCTAAAATCTACCCAAATGATAATTCAGAAATCTTCTAAATACTAATACATATTTAAAATAAATATAGGATCACAATCAGTGACTCAGAATACATGGTCCTACGTAGGAATATATATATATGAAGGTCCCTACGTTTCGATGAAGGAACCTACATAGGGTTCTATATGAATACCTAGCTGGAAGCCTGTGACTTTAAAAAGACGTAATAATGCTAGATAGTTACTTTTCTGTAGCAGCTACAACTCTGTCTTGCCAAATTTAATCACCATATATATATACTGCCGTCAAAAGTAAAAAGATAGGTAAGTGACATTTTTTCGAAAAATGAGTTTTTTATATCAGTGGAATCGTGAGAGTAAGCTGC
>JBAGKK010029592.1:0-11040 GCA_037177015.1 Euceroptres primus
TAAGTTAAAGAATCTAAAAATTATAAATAGGGATAAATATTTTTGATTTGAAGATGTTTATAAATCTTTAGAAGTTTGTTCCTGAAATTCCATGTTCACTCGGCAACCCACGTATTTTATTCTAGAACTTCGAAAAAATCACATTAAAAAAATCTAAAAAAATCAAAAACTCATTACTTTTAGTCCTAATACGCAAGTGCTCGTATAAGCAGAAACATGGTCTGAAATATGCCAGTTTCCATCCTTATGTAACTTTAAAAGTATTATCTATTTTTAATCAGACTATAACATCCCAGTTTAACATCTATTAATGACAGAAATATGTTTATTGTTCGCAACTTCAGAAAATTTCTGCAAATTATGTATCGTACGATTTATAATAATGTCGACTCAGAGTAACCCATTTTTAAAAACTGTTAATTAAATAAAAATGTAATCGAATATCTGCAGGCACACTCAAATAGAGTGCGAAAAACGAAATGTTTACAATATTTTTAAAAAATTTTGTCTTCACTCTACATATTTTAAAAATAGTTTTGCAATTTATTTTTCTGCGTTTATATTGAATGTCCATATAATCTTTTTAACATGTAAATTTATTTATCTCCACTACAAAAAGTATCCTTGATCTCTTAAATTGATATTTTCGTTTTATTTTGTATCAAATATAATCTGTATAATTTATAAATAAAGTAAAAATAAAAAAACATGTTATGTATTTTATTTATAGGTTCAAATAATGCTTTTAGTAATGGTAGTACAAATTTAAAAATTTTAGAGGTAAATGCTTTTGGGATGGTTAGTAGGCATAGGAGCCATATTGGGCAATAAATCTTTGTTAAAGGGACTGTTAAAGGGAGTGACCGCCATAATGACCCCAAACTCTCAGGAATCTTTTCACTGCGAAATGATTCAATTCGCACACTGAAAGATCCCTGAGCTGGTCAAGGGATTTTCTCAGGGATTTTTCAGGAATCTTCACGTCCCTGCCGATGTAGGGACGTGAACAAGAAAAAATGTGCGTGGAAACCACGCGCGTCAGAAGTGAAAACTTCAGCAACGATGGAACAATACAAACTTTACACAACTAGTTTAATGATAATAACGACATTCATTACACATGAAACATACATTTTCAATGAAATGTCCATTCTCCTTGAGGAAAGAACACATATTTATGTGCTTAGTGATTTAACTGCTTTCAACTGTACGATTGCCCTACGATTTACTTGTCCCCCTCTTTCTCTTATTCTTTTACTTACAAGTTTCACTTCCAAATTACGTAGTTAAAAGTACAGGAACCGTGCAGTTTGGAAGTGAAACTTGTAAGTAAAAAGAATAAGAGAAAAAGAGGGAAAGGTAAATCGTAGGGCAATCGTATAATTGAAAGAAGTAAGTAAGTACTTAAATATAAGTGTTTCTCCCTCAAAGAGAAACACTTAGAATGGAGATTTCATGGGAAATGTATGTTTTATGTTTAATGAATGTCGCTATTATCATTAAACTAGTTGTGTAAAGTTTGCTTTGTTCCATCGTTGCTGAAGTTTTCACTTCTGACGCGCGTATTTTTTTAAACGGAAGCTAATCGAAAGCTTAAGAGATCTTTAAGAGTCGATTTTTAAAAAAAGTTGATAAATTTTTTTTATTTAAGTATAAACTCAGCAAAAATTAAAATTTCCAAGTTTCCTATGTATAAGTAATGCATAAATTGTTCAGTTCATTAATATGTAATCGATAAATGCAGATTCGCAAAATACTAATTGAGAGTTTATAATAAATTAATAATTTGTTATTAACAATTTTATTGTTATAAACAGCAGTCTGAGATTTTGTAATGATTTTGAATATTTATAAATTTTGTCTGTGATCCAGTTTTAAGTCATGAACAAGCTTTATAAAAATAAATGGAAGAATATTTTTCATTGTTATAAACAAATGCAGAGTTTAAGCAATTTTTGAAAGTTTGATGTACTTTTTTTTTATATTTGTTTCATTTGGTTTGCCAGTGATGTTCTGGAACAGTACATTGACATTTTATAAAAAATGTAATTGTTATAAATAAATGGCATAAATAAATTCGCTGTTTGTGCAATTTTTTAAAGTATGAGGTACAAGATATCACAGCGGTTCTTAAAAAAAAATGAAGAATCAATTCTGCCAATGAGAAAAGAATAAAAAAAAATTTTGAAATTAGGAATATTTTTATATTTTTGCGAGAATGATCCCAATTTTACTTCACCGTGAAAAAAACGAACTATTTTGTTGGCCTCTACAAAGCATGCGATTCCCTTGAAACGAGGAATCTTCTTAATTTTAACACAACTCTCTTAAATGTGTGCTATTACATACGCCACACAGTGTGGACAAAAGTTAGAGTAAAGAAATTGTTTAACATCTTAAACAAATTAATGAACAAAATTTTTTTTGTAAAATCAAACAAAAACGTCTTGTCAAAGACTCGTTGCTGTCATTTTTTAAATTAACTAAAACTGTTAATTATTTAAACAATATTTATAAACAAATTCACATTTTTAACATTATTCCATGAATGAACCCAATTTTTTGCGAAACCAACTGAAAATGTATTGCCAGTGACTCCTATCTGTAATTTTGTTTAAATTGATAAAAAATATTAATGACAAACAATATTTATAAAAAAATTCACAGTTTCACTTTTTTCCATTAAAAATATTTTTTTGGGGATTTAACTAAAAAACCAAGGTCATTATATATGTGTTGCTGAAAGGTGTGATGGGTTCTTGGTTATTGGGTTATCAAATTATTTATCTATTTATTGGGTATCGTATCTCAACACTTTTTCTTAATTAGAAAAATATGATAAGAAGGAATAATTGGTAAGACATTCCTTGTTGAGTCCGTAAAAAAATTAATATTTACTATGGCAAAATGGTCAAACTGGGAACTTGTTTATAAATATTGTTTAAATAATCAACAGTTTTTGTTAATTGGAAAAATGTGACAAGAAGGAGTCATTGATACGACATTCTTAGTTTATTCCAAGAAAAAAAATAAGCCTATTCATGCAAAAGTGTCCAGAATGCATATTTGTTTATAAAAATTGTTTAAATAATTAACTATTCTTGTCCATTGGTAAAGTATCATAGCAAAGAGTCATTTCGCTAAGAAAATGGAGCCTATTATTGGGAACATGGTCAAAATGTGCATTTATTTATTAAAATTGTTTGAATAATTAATATTTTTTATCAATTTAAACAAAATTACAGGTAGAAGTCACTGGCAATACATTGTTACTTGGTTCCTCAAAAAAATTGGGTCTATTCGTGGAATAATGTTGAAACTGTGAATTTGTTTATAAATATTGTTTAAATAATTAACAGTTGTTGTTAATTTGAAAAAAATGACAGCAAGGAGTCTTTGACAAGACAGTTTTTGTTAATTCTGCAAAAAAAATTGAACCTATTCATTGTGACATACGAAAACTGTGTTTTTGTTTATAAAAATTGTTTAAATAATTTTCAAACAGCAGCTATTCTTAACTAATCTCAATTAGGCATTAATTTATCTCATATTTTATATAAAAACTATGAATTTCAAACAACTAATCATTGCGAATTACGGGAAAATGGCCTTTGTTCATTCATTTGTTTAAAATTTAAACACTTAATTAATAATTTAATTATTAAATTAATTAAACATTTAATTTTAAAAACTTTTCTTGCTCTAATTTATTGGAGATTGTTGCTAGATAGTTATTACACTGACTTAAGCTCTTTCTTTAGTCAATTTGAAGATCTTAAAAAAAAGGTACATCTGAAAAGTTAGGAAAAAAATATTGTTTATTTTCTTGTTTAATAAAAAATTTTTGTTCGGCCAAAGTGAATTTTCTGCACCGACTTGTTATACCTGGAAGCCTTACAATCATTTTCTTTTAAAAACATCAAAATCTATCGAAAATTGGCCTGCGGACAGACTTTTGTCCACAAAAAGTGCTTTTGGCCATACTGTGTGGCGTATGTAATAGCATACAAAAAAGATCGAAAATATAAGATGTAAAGTAAAATCTATGCAAAAGCGTGTCTATGATCTCGAATGATGCTCATTTAAGAGAGTTGAGTTAAAATTAAGAAGATCCCTCGTCCTTTCTAATTGCCAGAATTGACTCCATTTTTTTTGTTTAAGAATCGCTGTGATATCTTGTACAAAATATATTTGATCCATCGAAATTGATTCAGCCATTCTCGAGAAATTTAATTTCTTGATTTTTCAAATTTTTTTTTATAACTGCTGTAAATTTTTTTTTTTAAGTTGGCACTTGGGGTAGTTTTATAATGGTAGAAACTTACCACCCAAATATGAACCAAATATCTGCTAAGGCAGACCAACCATGTTTCCCGTTTATGGCCTTTGTTTCAATTGGTTTACCAGAGATATTCCGGAGCAGTATATTGACAGTGTATGAAAAATGTGATTGTTATAAACAAACGGCATAAACAAATTCGCTGTTTGTGTAATTTTTTAAAGCTTGAGGTACTTCTTTTGAAAGTTTGTTTCAATTGGTTTGCCAGTAATATTAAAAATGTGATTGTTATTAACAAATTCGTAATGTAGGTCAATTAAAAGTTGTGTGCAGGATCTAACAGGATTTCTTTTTCGAATCCTTCTTGACTAGACCTTTTTGTTTCTGCTAGGAGCTCTTTTTCTTCTTCATTTAAAGTCGGACAAGTTTTTTTTTTTAATTCTTGCAGAAGTTACTCAATAAAGCGTAAACGCGTATAGACAAATGATTATGATCCCTGCTTATATTTGTTTTTTATCGAAGTGGACAACTTCAGGAGACCTGTTATTTTACGGCTACCACACTAATTTATTATCACTGATTTGTTTTTCCTTGAGGTAGTCAACTTCAGAAGACCTGTTATTTTACGGCTACCACACTAATTTATTATCACTGATTTGTTTTTCCTTGAAGTAGTCAACTTCAGAAGACCTTGTACCACCATTACCACCCTTTTTTGTTTCCTTTTCTCATTTGTTTTTCCTTTAAGGGGGTCAGTCCCTCTAGAGCCCGAAAAAAGGTGCTTTTTAAGAATTTTCTTTTTTTTTCAGATAAAAAAACAGCATAGACGATCAATCTTCCAGGGATATTTTCATCAAATTTTGAACAAAATAAAAAAAAAAAATGACACCAAAATATTTCAAAATGGCGGAGTAAACCGTGTGGTGCACTGGAATGTCTCGCCACCGAAGTAGTAGGATGGCGTACACGATAGCGTCCGGAATTCGTAACGGAAACAGAAATAATTGTCATTTTCTTAATTTGCATACTTTTTTATTCTATATAAACCACAAATATAAATCACTTTATCCATTTTTAATATTTTTACAAGCACAAATATTTAAAAAATTTTCATAAAAAATCGTAGTTTTGGTTGTAACAGTGGAAATTTTCATTAATATTTTCATTAGTTTTCATTAGGTTTTTTTGGTTCATATAGAGTAAAAAAGTATCCAAATTAAGAAAATGACAATTATTTCTGTTTCCGTTACGAATTCCGGAGGCTATCGTGTACGCCGTCCTACTACTTCGGCGGCGAGACATTCCAGTGCACCATGGTTTACTCCGCCATATTGGAATATTTTGATGTCATTTTTTTTAAACTTTGTTCAAAAGTTGATGAAAATATCGCTGGAAGATTGATTGTCTATACTGTTTTTTTATTTGAAAAAAAATTCTCAAAAAGCACCTTTTTTCGGGCTCTAAAGGGACTGACCCCCTTAAGGCGGAGATCGGTTACTTCCCAGTTTTCACACTCATTTGTTTTTCCTTCATTTAAACAGTTACTTTAGACAATAAACCATCTTATTAGATTCTTAACCCTGCTGGTTTAAGAAACACGAATATATAAATATATCTAAAACTAAGAAAGAATCTGCGAATTAATATTTGAAGTACGCAAAGTTTGCGCATTTTTTTCTACTTATTACTGATTTTTAAATCTTTTTCCTTTTTTGTATTTTCATATTTCGTTATATTTCTATTAGAATTTAAGTACAGCCACAGCCATTACAACGTTTCATCTCCAATACATAAAAATTTTCTCCATTTTCTTGCTTTTCTAGCCTATCTTATATTACCTCTTTAAACAATACCAATACAGCAGGAAACGGAAGCCCTAAACCTTACCTACTCCATAGAAACTCACACAGCGATAACCAATTCAACCCACAACCTATATTGCGTCCCTACCCCTCTTGCCCACATCAAAATATCTGCTTTCTACTCTGCCTCTCCCTCCCTTTCGTTACCCTTTTTACATTTTGAAGCATTTTACAGAGTAAAAATTTTAGGAAGCCACGTACAAAACATAAACATCTCCTGCATCTAAATTCATCGGCACCCTTTATTCCCCGTACTTATTCCTCGCCTCTCCTCTCATACTTACTTTTCTTCCTTTCTTATCCTCGCTTCCACCCCTTCTTGCGCAATTCTCACCCGCTCTCTCACTTCACCCTAACTCTCAATTGACATTATCAACAAGTCATATTTCCCTCCTATATCTTTCTATCCTTAACGTCTTTATTCCAGTCTTTGTCTTTAAAGGTTGTCCCCACTTCAAATCGCTATATTGTAATCGTATCAAAACTCAAAAAAACAAACATCTAGCCTTTATCCTAATCACACTACATTATATACACACTAACATTATATAATCACACTTCTAATACATATTTTCTTTTTATCCTGCACATGCAATGCACATGCTTTTCACTACCAGCCACTTCTTCAGTCCTTCGTCTTCTATCTTCCTCGCGATCACAGTTACCTTCATTGCCCCCTCTGTCTCGTTCTCTGCTCACTTCCATTCTCTTGCGGACTCCCGATGCGTGCTTTCTCACCCGCTCTCTCACTTCACCCTAACTCTCAATTGACATTATCAACAAGTCATATTTCCCTCCTATATCTTTCTATCCTTAACGTCTTTATTCCAGTCTTTGTCTTTAAAGGTTGTCCCCACTTCAAATCGCTATATTGTAATCGTATCAAAACTCAAAAAAACAAACATCTAGCCTTTATCCTAATCACACTACATTATATACACACTAACATTATATAATCACACTTCTAATACATATTTTCTTTTTATCCTGCACATGCAATGCACATGCTTTTCACTACCAGCCACTTCTTCAGTCCTTCGTCTTCTATCTTCCTCGCGATCACAGTTACCTTCATTGCCCCCTCTGTCTCGTTCCATCACCAAATAGTTTCACCCACCTTCGTCTTCATCAACTGCACCGTTTCTTTTCATATTTCTTTCCTTGTTCCCTATTTTGCTCCCTATTGCTCACTTCCATTCTCTTGCGGACTCCCGATGCATCTTTCTTTCCTCTGTTCCCTCTCCTCTTTCCATTTTTTCCGGGTGAGATCCGGCAGTGGAATTATCCATGTGCTCCTCGTGTCTTCGGTTTGGCAACTTGCATCTCTCTTTTCAGTTGTCGCCACTTCCATCTTCAGACTCAGATCCTTGAGATAGCTCTGTACTTTTGAGAACATCTCCATTTTCTTTTCTTCCTCCTTCATTTCTTTTTCCCTCCCCATCTTCCATTCATTCTTCAACCTTTTTTTACCAAATTCTCTTGTTGTCTCAAAACATCTCCAGTGCTTTTCCTATTCTCCGTCGTCATCGTTTTTCTCTTCTGGTTCTTTTTTTCGTCACTCAACCTGCCTTCCTAGATCTGTCGCAGTCACGTAGTCAAACCTTATCTCAACCTCTTCACCCTTCCACTTATGCTCCTGTTTTGACGCCTCAGCTGATCTCTACGCAGCATGCTCCAACTTTCAGTGTTTCTGACTTGCGCACTTCTGCTATCCACCTTCCACTCCCTCCTTCTCTACTTACTGTCTCCTGCCCCCACTGCTTTAGTCATCACTGCTATCCTCCGCGCATGCGCTTCTCAGTATTTCCTCCTTCCGTTGCCGCAACTTAACCTCCAAATCCCACACGTGTAGTTTTTCAGAACTAATTTTCTGACTTCATCTCTCTTCTCCGTCCAAACCTTACTCGCCACTCTTTGATCACTTTCCACCGCCCTCACTCACCACTTATCACCTCCAAAACATATAAATTCTAATCCTATACATCATCCTCTCGCTACTTCTCACGCACCGAAACGTCTTAGAATTTAAGTAATAGTTTATAAGTTGTGTTTCAATTATTTATTTCGTGGCGAAGTAATAGTAGTCATTATAGTATTCTTTAGTTTGCACATAATGATTCTTCTACCCTTAAAATGGATGACGTTACAATCGAAAGGAAAATCCTGTCGGATATATTAGCAGCTAATAAACAGTTAAGCGACGTGATAAGTGTTGAACCTTTAGTAAATTCCTTTAAACAGTTTGAATTAAAAGGGGAACAAGTTAAAGTGGTAAAAACGAAACTTCTTCAAAACTTCATTCCCGCTTTTGAAAAGAGATGGAAAGCCTCGTTGTACAGAAAAGAAGTATATGAAAGTAGAAATGAAGCTTGGTTAAATTCGTCTGCAACTTAAAGCGAAGATTTAATCGTCTGTATTCAAAGCATACAGACGACTGTCTGTAGCAAGAGAAAAATGTTATCCTCCAGAATCAGCCATACCTGTGACAGAAAAATGAGTTAAGATCGATCTACGAGCTCTGATGGATCATACAGCCTCACGTTTGCTGCAAGTTCCTGATGGTGCCTCCAGCCAGAGTCAATATAAACAAAAATTCGCTGAAGGCAACATACCGGATGAAAGCCGATTTATGGCATCTATCGTACCTTTATGCTTAGATTCTGAATCTGCAGCAATTTGGAACAATCCTTGGTCAGGCTCTGTTAAGTACTGTCGTCCATTAATGTTTGAATACGCAAAGGAAACAATCGATAAAACTAGATCAGAAGTTAATTCTATTATAGAAAAAATTGCTGCACTACTCCCAACGATCATTGAAATTCATAATATAAAATATTTTGTGTTTTTCACAATGGTTCATAGAAAAGTGTGCCTGGTAGTTTCTGAAACTCTATCTGCTGCAACCTGCTTTATATGTAAAGCAAATCCCTCCGAAATGAACGATCTAAAAAAGTTCTGAAAAAACCTGCAAAAAAAGAGAATTATGAATTTTGCATTTCTTCACTCAACGCGCGCTTGCGCTTTATGGATATCCGTTCTAAATATAGCGTATCGTCAAGATTTTAAAATCACTGGGCGCCTTTGAATGAAGAAGGAAAAAACTAATGTCAGAGAAAAAAAGTCTATTCAAGATGGATTCAAAAAGGAGTTGGGCTTAATTGTCGACTCTCGAAAGCAAGGCAGTGTTTCCATCCAATGATGGAAACACAGCACGTGCATTTTTCCATAACCAAAACTGACAGCAAAAATCACAGGAATCAATCTTCAACTGATAAAGTATTTCCGTATTATATTGCAGGCTTTAAATTGTGGACAAGAGGTGGGTCCAGACAAGTTTGAATTGGTTTACTTGAAGACTGCCGAACTGTACGTTAGACATTACATTATGCCTTCGACAGTACATAAGGTTCTTGTATATGGTGCGAATATAATTCGATCAGCCCCTCTTTCTATTGGACAACTGACTGAAGAAGCGCAAGAAGCGTGAAACAAAGATTTCCGACAATTGAGGAAATTCAATACTCGAAAAATCAGTCGAGTTGCTACAAATAGAGATCTGAGTCACAAGTTGCTTATCTATTCTGATCCACTAATAACAAGTAAAAGAAATCTGCTAGAAAAGAGGCACTATTAGTGCATTATTAGGCACTATTAGCTGAGGCACTATTAGCCAAAAAAAATTAGGATCTTGTTACGATCTTGCACGCAACTGACAACTTTCAATTCGTGTGCACTGCGAATTTGTTTATAGCAACAACGGCAAACCACTATGGTTCGCCGTTCGCAAACAACAACTATGGCAAACCAATTAAAACAAATTTCCAAAAAAAAGTACCTTGAACTTTAAAAAATTGCACAAACAGCGAAAATTTCATAAAATGTTAATTTACTGTTTCGGAATATCACTGGCAAACCAAATGAAACAAATATCCAAAAAAAGTACCTAAAACTTTCAAAAATTGCTTAAACTCTGCATTTGTTTATAACAATGAGAAATATTGTATTGTATAACAATTGTAAACAAAGCATTGTATACAATGCTTGTTCATGACTTAAAACTGGATTACAGACAAAAGTCACTTTATAAATATTCAAAATCATTACAAAATCTCAGACTGCTGTTTATAACAATACAATTGTTAATAACAAATTATTAATTTATTATAAACTCACAATTAGTATTTTGCGAATCTGGATTTATCGATTACATATTAATGTCACTCAAACTGAACAATTGATGCATTGTATCGTAAACTTAAATTTTAATTTTTGCAATGTTTATACTTAAATAAAAAAAATTTATCAAATTTTTTTAAAAATCGGCTCTTACAGATCTCTTAAACTTTCGTTTAGCTTCCGTTTGAAAAAAACTTTAATATCGGTTGAAAATATAAGTCGAAATATTATTTTGAACATTTTTTCATCCAATGTTCACACTGTGCACCGCCATCTACCGAACGTTGGAGAGCTCCTTTCGGGCCCTTTTCGGGCTCCTTTCCGGGACCTCGATTGATCTCTCCTCACCAATTCGGGCGGAGATCGAACATTTTTTTAATTATAAAAATGAACATTTTATGGATTTTTTTCGGATATCGTCTCTTTCGTGATAACTTCTTTAATATTGATAAAAAAATTTTTCCTCATACGCCCTATTCACGCCCTTTCCATTAATTATAACTAGAGAGCGGACTAGACTGGGTATGAAATTGGCTACGAATCGTCTGCGAAAAAAGAAACACTGCTCGGGGTGGTGGGGAAGGAACAAAAGTGAGCAGAAAGATTTGTAAATTCAAATCGCTTTTTCCCCTTCAGCACCACCCCGGGCAGTGTTTTTTTTTTTCGCAGACGATTCGTAGCCAATTTCATACCCAATCTAGTCCGCTCTCTAATTAATAACCC
>JBAGKK010029603.1:0-11039 GCA_037177015.1 Euceroptres primus
ACAGTTTTCTACGTAAATTACTTCATTTAGGTAATTTACGTAGAAAACCTCGAGTTACGCGTAACTTCGCAACCCTGATTGCATTGCATTAATGACAACTGAAAAGGAAGGTTATGTTCCTGCAAATATTGCCAATATGGTATACGCGCTTGTTTATCACGTTGTTTATTTCTGTGCTTTTAAATAAAAATAAGTCAACAAATTTTAACCTGGAAAGTATGGGTAAGTAATATAGATTTAATTGTAAATATTAGTTAACAAATTTATTTCCTTCACAAAAATGTAAGGAAGAAAAATTGTTATTTGATTATTTCATATGCTAAAAATTTGACCCGGCAAAAGCTTAACTTCTGAACCTGCAAAAGTCCTTAAATTTTTTTCGTAAAAATCGCTTGACGCGTTCTTTAAAACAAGATATGTTTACGTAGAGTGCTGGCTGTAAACATAGTAATTTTTGAGTACTTTTCTTCCAGTACGATGTGTTACACTTTGGAACACAAAACACGTCATTGTTAAAACTTCAAGCTTACTTATTTTTTTAAAAAAAGACAAATAAACAAGCACGTGTATTTGTAATATTTGCGGGAACATAACCTTCCTTTTCAGTTGTGATTAATGCCCTGGCACTCAGTGCGCACACTCCAACTTGTTGGTATGCTGGCTACAAGCGTCTGAGCCGGGACATAAAAGTGCAGTTACCGTGGTCAAAACGTATCACGGAGATCGTTCTTCTTATTATTACTCCGTGTGTTTCACATACCCTTAAATGAAAAATTTGAATCACTTTGTCTTTACCTAATATTCGCTGAGTGAGGTTATGTCTTCTTAACAGTAATAAACTGATTTTATTCCCCTCTGTAAATAATACATGGCATTTATTTATTATGATTTAGTAATTATTACGATTGATATTTTTAATATCTTTTTACAATTTAAAAACACTGAATACAGAATAAGTAAGAAAAATTAAAATAAAATCTCACCGATCGACAATCAATCCCAGTGGCGCTGGTGCAGGTGGTGTTTTAAAGAATTACAGACTGTGCTGTTAAAATCCGCGACCAGGGTTGCGAAGTGACGGGTCACTCGAGGTTTTCTACGTAACTTACAGTCGAACCTTCACTTGTAAACTTCTACCATGTCATATTCCCCTCATCTGCTGCCACTACCATTAGCCGTTATTAGTACAGTAGGACCTCCACCATGTCATGTCGGATCTCCTTTTTCTTCCTACAGGACCACTGTGAAAAGAAAAAGGAGTTCCGACATGACATGGTGGATGTCCGACTGTAATTTAAGTAGAAAACTAGAAAATTACATGACAAAGATGGCGTTTGTCTGTTTCGAACACATAACCTCACTTTAGTACCTTTTATCAATTTTATCCACGTTATTTTTTTACTAGACTAAACGATATTTTGTGCCAACAAATATATTAATAATATGTGTAATTAATATATTTATGAATCACGTTTATGAAATTGTTTATTCTATCAAAGTTTGTTTAACTGTGAAAAATAATACTGTGTTGGCAAGTAATTTTACCGACGGGCCTTACTAAAAAAAAAAGTCAGGAATCGTCACAAATGCTCAGAAGTTCTGAAGATTTCTGAACATCCTGACCATTGCTGACGAGAGTCTGACTTTGCTAAAACTTAAATCGTAGATACACAATCTAATGCACAGTTATAAAACTTACTGCGCCGATCTAAAATCTAGTGCGCAATTACCCAAAACTTAATGCTTAGATACAAAATCTAATGCGCTGTTGCAAAACTTAATGCGTAGTTTATAATTTATTGCATAATTTATAATTCAACACGTTATTTATAATCTGATGCTTAATTAAACTTCCTACAATATTTCTATCAAGATAAAGAGAGAGATCCTCATGTTATACTAAATAACCATAGGTAAAAACCATCCATTCTGCATTTTGGAATTGTTCGATTATTTTGGTTATTTTTGTATTTTAAATCGTATTCCTAGCCCCTTGCCGCGCTCACCAGAGGTCCTCAATATCGCTGTTACTTATAAACGCGTCGGATCATCACAGGCGGTTTTAAGAATTACAGACAGTGCTACCAAAAGTCAAAACCCGCGTAACGACGAAAACGAAAGATTTTAATAAAAATATCAGATATTACTTATAAATATTTTTTTCCTTGACATTTCTTACGATTCTTCAAATGGAAAAGAAAAATTGTTAAGTTTACAGAAAAGGGAACACTTTATTATTATTTTTTAAAAATGATAGTTTTGTTAATAATATCTTTGGTTATGTGTAGAATTAAAAATATTTATAGTTTTAATAATTTTTGTAAAGAATTACTATTCAATCCACTTCTAAAAATAAAAAAATTAATGAACGTGTTGAGTCGAAAAATATTTCTTCTAAATATCTAAATGATTCAAAATCGAAAAATGATAAATATAACTTTTATAAAATCTAAAAAGATCCCTGCTAAAAATTCAGGATAAATTTCGATCAAATTTTGGACTAATTTTATCCGAACAAGACTGAAATTTATACGATTTTAAGTGGAATTTAGTCTGGATAAATCCAAACTTTGTCCGTACAAGAACTTCGAGCTTAGAAATAATCCGCATCTATCCAAAATTTGTTCGCGATCAAAACTTTTTATCCGCTGAAATTCTTTTAATACTTTTAATATCATTTGAATCGTTTGAATTATTTTGAATTCTTTTAAATACCTTAAGTTCTTTTAAATTACTTACATACTTTACTATACTTTGAATTTTTCACATTGTTTTAATTATTTTAATACCCGGAATTCTTTGAATCCTTTTGAATCGTCTCAATTCTTTTGAATTCTTTTAAATTCTTTGAATTCTTTGAATTGTTTGAATTATTTTGAATTCCTTTGAATTATTTGGTATTCTTTTGAATAATTTTGAATTCTTTAAATACTTTTTAAATTCTTTTAAATTCACTTGTGAAATCTTTTCCACTCTTTCTAATTCACCTTGATTTTTTTTGAATAATCTATTATTTGAACTCTTTATTCTATATTTCTTTGAATTCTCTTGAAATCTCTTGAATTATTTGTACACTCGTTTGAATTCTTTTACATTTACTTGAAATCTTCTAAATTTTTTTGAATTCCCTTGAATTCTTTTGAATTGAATTCCCTTTAATTCCTTTGAACTCGTTTGAATTCTATTGAATTATTTTGAATTCACCTTGAATTTTTAAAATAATCTTATTATTTGAAATTCTATTGACTTTTTTGAATATTCACCATGAATTATTTAAATAATTCTTTTGGATTCCTTAAATTTTTTGAATGTGATGCTGGGATTTGGTCCCAAGAAATAAATTGTTTGGATAATTTGAAATATGTACTCCACTTGCAAATATGTGTACCCACTGCCTCACTCAGCTGACATTGTCGATTGAATAGGAACGAGTCAATCGAGTGGTTGGAGGAAAGCTGTAACGGTACATTACACTCATCGGAATTCTCAGTACGGTCCATTCGGTCACAGAGTTGGTCCCAAAGTCTCAATCAATGTAGGCAGTAGCACCAGAGTCCGGTTTTGAATAAAGGGGACAGTTTAGAGGAGAATCAGAATGAGAATCTGCAACAAGGATCTTCAGGAATTCAAACGTACACTAGAATTTTACAAAATAAAAATTTCTCACTATGAAATTGAATGAAAATTCACCATTCTTAATTGATTTTATTCGTTTTTTAAATTTGAACCCTCTCGAATTTGGATCTTTCAAATTAAAACGTTTTTAAATTCGAGCCCTTTCAAAATTGAACGTTTTTAACTTCGAGTGTTTTCAAAATTCAAGAATTCAGAAGAATTTAAAAAAATTAAAGCAATTCGAATGAATTTAAAAGTATTCAAAAGAATTTAAAAGAATTCAAAGAATTTAAAAATTTATCCTGACCCTAAAGCCAAAATTAAGACCAAATATTATAATCAATTAATTCAAAAAATTCAAAGAATTCGGAGTTCAAAAGCAATACAAAATAATTTAAACAATTCAAAAGAATTCAAAGAATTCCAGGAATTCAAAATAATTCAAAGAATATATTCAAGGAATTCAAAATAATTAAAACAATTTTAAAAAACTCAAAGAATTACTAGAATTTAAAAGAATTGAAAGAATCAAACAATTTTAAAAGTTCAAAATAATTCAAAGAATTGGAAATAATTCGAAGGAATTCAAAATAATTCAAACAATTCAAAGAATTTAAAGAATTAAAAAAATTCTAAAAATTTAAAAAATCAAAGAATTATAAGAACTCAAACAATTCAGAAGAATTTAAAAAATGGAAAGAAATCGAAATAATTGTAACTGTTCAAAATAATTTAAAATAATTCAAGATTTTTAAGAATTAAAAAGAATTCAAAGACATACAAGAAATCAAAATAATTCAAATAATTCAAAAGACTTAAAAAAATAAAAGTATTCGAAATAATTCAAACAATTCAAAAAATCTAAAAGAATTCAAAATAATTCAAAAGAACTTAAACAATTTAAAATAATTCAAAATAATACAAACGATTCAAAAGAATTTAAAAGAATTGAAAGAGTTCAAACAATTCTAAGAATTTAAAATAGTTCTAAGAATTCAAAATAATTCAAACAATTCAAAGAATTTAAAAATTCAAAGAATTTAAAGAACTCAAACAATTCAAAACAATTTAAAAATTGAAAGAATTCTAAATAATCCAAACATTTCAAAGAATTAAAAGAATTCAAGCAATTATAAAAATTAAAAATAATTCAAAAGTAATAAAAGAATTCAAAATAATTCAAACCATTCAAAAGAATTCAAACAATTCTATGGATTGAAAATAAATCAAATAATTCCAAATAATTCCAAGAATTCAAACAATTTAAAAGAATTCAGAATAATTCAAACAATTCAAAAAATTCAAAGAATTTAAAAGAATTCAAAATAAATTAAACAGTTCAAAAGAATTCAGAGAATTCCAAGAAAACAAGATAATTCTAAACAATTCAAAATAATGCAATCAATTCAAAGAATTCAAAGAATTTATAAAATTGAAAGAGTTCAAACAATTCTAAGAATTCAGAATAATTCAAAAATTCCAAATAATTCAATGGAATTCAAAATAATTCAAACAATTCAAAGAATTAAAAGAATTTGAAAAATTAAAAAATCCAAAGAATTTTAAGAACTCAAACAATTCAAAAGAATTTTAAAAAATGAAAGAATTCGAAATAATTCAAACATTTTAAAGAATTAAAAGAATTCAAAGACTTCCAAGAATTGAAATAATTCAAACAATTCTAAGAATTAAAAATAATTCAAAAGTAATTTGAATTCAAAAGTATTTAAAGAATTCAATTAATTTAAACAATTCAAAGAATTAAAAGAATAGAAAATATATTTCAAAAATTCAAAATAATTCAAAGAATTCAAAATAATTCCATGAATTCAAGCAATTTAAAAGAATTCAAAGAATTCCATGAATTAAAAATAATTCAAAAATTCGAAGAATCCAAAGAATTTAAAAGAATTCAAAATAATTAAAACAATTCAAAAGAATTCAGAGAATTCCAAGAAATGAAGATAATTTTATAGAATTCAAAATAATGCAAACAATTCAAAGAATTTAAACTAATTCAAAATCATTAAAAAGAATTCATGGACAAGTTGAATTCAGCAGTATTAACCCTTCGTTAAAAAATATCTTTCTTTATTTAAAATTTGTTTTTATTAAAAATTAAAAAAAAATATATTCAATTAGGGATCAGAGAAGTGGATTTTTAGATATTTTATTTTTTTTCTGTTTTCAATATCAGAATTGACTCAGAGTTCATGAATTTATCGTGGGAAGCGTTTTTGGCCCCTGAATCCTGAATCTTGAATCTGAAACGACTTTCTGGGTCAAGGGCCCTCACGACAGTCTCCTTACTTTGCATAAGCACGAGACGGAAGCAAAACCAACCTCGTGATTCTCGTTTATCGCCTCCCTCGAAACCAATTAACGGGAGTTAGGTTCAATAGCATCAGAAATTCTATTCTCAGGAATACACTTTGCATCTAGAACGAAAATTAAACAAATTAATTTTTTCTTTACAAAAAAACACATAAATAATATTTTCTAGTAAAAATAGTGTTCAAGATGTTTTGCAATTTTTATATAAAATTTTTATTTTTTAAACAATTGCAAAATTTTCAGGGAAAAGTTTAAAAATAGAATCTTTCCACTTTTGGCATTTTTATATAAAGATTGGAATTTATTGCCTGAATTGAAAAAATTGGGGATTTTTGAAATTACACACTTTTTAAAATTTCTATATTAATTTAATATTAATTTATTATCAATCATTTCGTAAAAAATACATCAGTTCTATATACAAGGTAAAATACACACCAAGGCATATCGACATAATTTGATTATTCAATTTTTATCCAATTTAAAAAAATTGAATTTTAATATAACAAAAGAACACAATTTTTTTAATTCAATATTTTTAATTAAATCTAAATCTAATGAAATGTCGATGATTCGCAGACAATAATTATTATCACTTAAAGATTTCATACTTTTCTCTTCTATTTCTAAAATCCATTACCTTAACGTTATTTATACAAAGTGTCTTTACTCTCACTATAAAAACATTTAACAACTTTTTTTAAAAACATTCTTCTCAAAAATATAAATCAAAAGAAAATATTATTCAAAAATAAATAATATTTTTTTGTTATTATTATCCTCAAAAATATACTCAGTCTGCAAAAATTTTTCAACATTTGTTGATTGTCAGAAAAGTATTTGTTTCAATATTTTAAATAAAAAAATATTTTTGCAAGTATGAGGATAATTTTCAGTACGTAACTAGATTTTGGAGTAAAAATATAAAAACTCTACACTACGAAACCTGTATCTACACATACATTATAATTTAAATATTGCTTGGAAAATTCTAACTATAAAGTCATTTACCTAATTAATTAATCATTTATTTATTTCATTATTTATGAGAATTATATATTCACTTTATTAGTCTATATCAGGATGAAATTCATCCTGTCCCCCCTTATTTCCCCTATACACACTTTATCTACATGAGTGTTGTACAAGATTTCGAAAATCTTCTCAATTTTTAATATATTTTGATTTACTTTGAAAATTTTTCATTACACTAAAAAAAATTTTTTAAATTGAACAGTATCAATTTTAAAAATTGAATTCTTTCAATTTAAATTGCTGAATACAAAACTGAATTATAGTGAATACAAATTAATTCAACTGAATTCGAGGAAATTCAATTATATAAAACTTATTTCAAGTAAATTCGACTGAATTCAAGTAAATTGAACTGAATTGGAGTAAAGGACTTAAATAGAATAGAATTAATTTGAATTATACCGAATTCAAATAAATTAAACAGAATTCAAGTAAATTCAATTGAAGTCAAGTAAAGGACTAAAATGACTTGAATTCAAGTATGCATGATTTGAATTCAATTGGATAAATTCAAGTCAGTGCAATTGGGTAAAACTTAATTTAAGTAAATTGAATTAAATTCAAGTAAATTAATTCAAGTCAATAAAACATAATTCAAGTAAATTGAACTTAATTCAATAAATAAATTTAGTTGAATTTATTTCAATTAAGTTTTATAATTGACTTGAATTTAGTTGAACTTATTTGAATTCACTTGAATTTAATTGAATTCAAGTTATTTACTTGCATTCAAATAAATTCAACTGAACTCAATTAAATCCAACTGAATTAAAATTTATTGTACTGCATTCAAGTCAATGACTTGAATATAATTTAATTAATGTGAATTCGACTGAATTAAAATAAT
Organism: Euceroptres primus; assembly: GCA_037177015.1. Lineage (NCBI taxonomy): Eukaryota > Metazoa > Arthropoda > Insecta > Hymenoptera > Figitidae > Euceroptres > Euceroptres primus. Next base: position 7,832 of record JBAGKK010029603.1, read on the forward strand.
TTCAACTGAATTCAAGTCAACTCCATTACATAAAATTTAATTTAAATAACTTCAGCTGAATTCAAGAAAATGACTTAACTGAATTCAAGTCAATTCAATTTTTAAAAAAACAGAATTCAAGCAAATGACTTGGATTCAACTAAATTCAATTCAATTCAACTGAACTCAATTAAATAAAATTTCATTTAAATAAATTCATTTGAATTTAAGAAGATGAATTGAATTCAATTAAATTAAAGTTAATTTAACTGAATTCAAGTTAATTCAACTGAATTTAAATCAATTCCACCGAATTTGAGTCAATTCAGCTGAATTAAATTCAATTCAACTGAACTAAAGTTAATTCAACTGAATTCAAGTTAATTTATCTGAATTCAAGTCAATTAAATTCAATAAAACTGAATTCAAGTCAATCGACTGAATTCAATTCAATTCAACTGAGTTCAAGTAAATGACTTAAATAAAATTGAATAAATGTGAATTCAACGAAATTCGAATAAATTCAACTGCATTCAAGACTTGTATGCAATCGAATTAACGTGAATTTAAATAAATTTTAGAGTATTAAGGACTTTTTTTTATAGGTGCAGTATTTAATTAAATTTTACTGAATTCAAATATTCGAGAAAAATTTTGTACAGGTCAACTAAATTGCATGAAATGAAGTTCAAGTAAACTTAATTGGATTCAAATAAATTGAATTGAATTTAAGTAAATTGAATTTAAGTCGAATGAATTGAATACAATTGAATTCAAGTGAAATTAATGAATTACAATTTAATTGAATTCAATTCAACTGAATTCAAGTAAATGACTTGAATACAATTGGCTTAGAATAAAATCAACTGACTTTAATTCAATCCAACTGAGTACTACTAAATTGAAGTAAGTTTGATTGAATTAAAATATTCAAGTAAATTTTTTTTCAAATAAAATGAAGAGAATTCAATTGATTCCAAGTAAAATGAATTGCAAATAATTTAATTCAAATAAGATTAAATGATTACAATTGAACTCAAGTAAATTCAGCTGAATAAAACTGGAATTCAATTGTACAGAATTGTAGTAATTGTATTGAATTTTAGTAGATTTAACAGGATTCAAACAAATTGAATTTACGTGCATTCAGTTTTATTCAGCTGAATCTACTTGAATTCAATTGTATTGAATTGTAATAATTGTGCTAAATTGTAATAATTGTACTGCATTTGAGTAGATTTAATAGGATTCGAATAAACTGTATTGAATTTATGCAATTTTTACTGAATTCAAATAAAGTGAACTGAACACAATGAAATTCAAGTATATTTAATGTGATTCGAATAAATTGAATTGAATTTAACTAAATTGAAGTGAATTTAAGACAAATGAATTTAATATAATTAAATCCAAGTAAAATGAATTGAATACAATTGAATTCAAGTAAAATTAATTGAATACAGTTGAAATCAAGTAAAATTAATTGAATATAATTGAATTCAAGTCAAATGAATTAACCATAATTAAATTCATGTAAAATGAATTGAAAATAATTGAGTTCAAGTAAAATTAATTAACTACAATTGAACTCAAGTAAATTCAGCTGTATAAAACTGGATTTCATTTAAATAAACCGCATTTACGTGAAGTTCACGTTCAAGTAAAATGAATTAAATGCAATTGAATTCAAGTAAAATGAATTGAATACAATTGAATTCAAGTAAAATGAATTGAATACAATTGAGTTCAAGTAAAATGAATTGAATACAATTGAATTCAAGTAAAATGAATTGAATATAATTGAATTGAAAAAATAAGTGAATACAATTGAATTCAAGTAAAATGAGTTGAATACCATTGAATTCGAGTAAAACGAATTGAATACAATTGAATTGAAGAAAAATAAATTGAATACAATTGAATTCATGTAAAATGAATTGGATACAATTGAATTCATGTAAAATGAATTGGATACAATTGAATTCAAGTAAAATGAAGTGAATACAATTGAATTCAAATCAAACTAATCGAACATAATTGAATTCAAGTAAAATGAATTGAATACATTTGAATTCAAGTAAAATGAATTTAATACAATTGAATTCAAGTAAAATGAATTGAATACAATTGAATTCAAGTAAAATGAATTGAATATAATTGAATTCAAAAAAAATTAAGTGAATACAATTGAATTCAAGTAAAATGAGTTGAATACCATTGAATTCGAGTAAAACGAATTGAATACAATTGAATTGAAGAAAAATAAATTGAATACAACTGAATTCATGTAAAATGAATTGGATACAATTGAATTCAAGTAAAATGAAGTGAATACAATTGAATTCAAATCAAACTAATTGACCATAATTGAATTCAAGTAAAATGAATTGAATACAATTGAATTCGAGTAAAACGAATTGAACACAATTGAATTGAAGAAAAATAAATTGAATACAATTGAATTCATGTAAATTGAATTGGATACAATTGAATTCATGTAAAATGAATTGGATACAATTGAATTCAAGTAAAATGAAGTGAATACAATTGAATTCAAATCAAACTAATCGAACATAATTGAATTCAAGTAAAATGAATTGAATACATTTGAATTCAAGTAAAATGAATTTAATACAATTGAATTCAAGTAAAATGAGTTTAATGCAATTGAATTCAAGTAAAACGAATTGAATACAATTGAATTAAAGAAAAATAAATTGAATACAATTGAATTCATGTAAAATGAATTGGATACAATTGAATTCAAGTAAAATAAAGTGAATACAATTGAATTCAAATCAAACTAATTGACCATAATTGAATTCAAGTAAAATGAATTGAATACAATTGAATTCGAGTAAAACGAATTGAACACAATTGAATTGAAGAAAAATAAATTGAATACAATTGAATTCATGTAAAATGAATTGGATACATTTGAATTCATGTAAAATGAATTGGATACAATTGAATTCAAGTAAAATGAATTGAATACAATTGAATGCAAGTAAAATGAATTGAATATAATTGAATTCAAAAAAAAATTAAGTGAATACAATTGAATTCAAGTAAAATGAGTTGAATACCATTGAATTCGAGTAAAACGAATTGAATACAATTGAATTGAAGAAAAATAAATTGAATACAACTGAATTCATGTAAAATGAATTGGATACAATTGAATTCAAGTAAAATGAAGTGAATACAATTGAATTCAAATCAAACTAAT
>JBAGKK010029614.1:0-11039 GCA_037177015.1 Euceroptres primus
ATCAGGAACTCTAGAACTATGCTAAATCTACCCAGAACTCTAAAAAAAAGTTCATTTTTCGAAAAGTGCGGGGAAACATGAACTTAGCCTCCAATTTTGAAAAATCCATTTTTAGAGTATTTATAAGCCGGAACTATTTCTAAAAGTTATCAGGAACTGTAGAACTATTCAAAAGGATGTTAGAACTCTAAAAAAAATTCGAAATTTTGAAAGTGGGGGGCCAAGTTCACACGCATAATCTCGAGACCTAAAATTTGATTTCAAATAATGGTTTCATTTCATGTCCCCAGACTCACAAAAAAGTTTTTTCCCCCTAGCACATAAGAATAATCCCGTTTTTCAACCCCTAAAGCGAAACAACTTCACGAAATCTGCCCTAATCTCGAGTTCTAAAATTTTGTTGCCAATAATAGTTTCACTTAATTCCCAAAGGTACTCAAAAAAGTTACGTCCTCTTAGCACAAAAGAAATACTTCGTTCCTCAACCCCTAAGATTAAACAAATTGACTAAAACTACCCTAATCTCGAGACCTAAAATTTTATTATTAATAATGGTCCTATTTCATGTCCCGAAACTCACAAAAAAGTTTCATTTCTTTAGCACAAAAGGATCATCTCGTTTTTCAACCCCTAAGATTAAACAAATTCACGAAAACTACCCTAATCTCGAGACCTAACATTTGATTTCGAATAATGGTTTCATTTCATGTCCCAAGACTCACAAAAAAGTTTTATCCACCTAGCACAAAAGAATAATCCCGTTTTTCAACCCCTAAAACGAAACAAATTCACGAAATTTGCCCTAATCTCGAGGTCTAAAATTTTATTGCCAATAATAGTTTCACTTAATTCCCAAAGGTACCCAAAAAAGTTACATAACCTTAGCACAAAATGAATACTCTGTTTCTCAACCCCTAAGATTAAACAAATTGACTAAAACTACCCTGATCTCGAGGTCTAAAATTTGATTATTAATAATCGTTTCATTTGATGTCCCGAAACTCATAAAAAAGTTTCATTTCTTTAGCACAAAAGGATCATCTCGTTTTTCAACCCCTAAGATAAAAAAAATTCACGAAATCTACCCTAATCTTGAGACATAAAATTTTATTGTCAATAATGGTTTCACTTAATTCCCAAAGACACAAAAAAATTACATTTTCTTAGCACAAAAGGGATACCCCGTTTTTCAACCCCTAAGACTTCAACAATGCACGAAAAATACCTAACCTCTATATAAAAAATTTGGTGGCTTATAATAGTTCTATTTCATGTCCAAAGACTCACAAAAAAGTTTCATCCCCCTAGCACAAAAGGATCACGTCGTTTTTCAATCCCTAAGATTAAAAAAATTCTCCGAAAACTACTCTTATCTCGAGACATAAAATTTTATTGCTCATATGGTTCTATTTGGTGTCCGAAGACACAAAAAAGTTACATTTTCCTGTTTTTCGTGAATTTTTGAAGATTTAGGGGTTGGAAAAGGGGGTGATCCTTTTATTCTAGGGGTATGTAACTTTTTTGTGTCTTTGGCAATGAAATTGAATCATGAGCAATAAAATTGTAGGTCTCGAAGTTAGGGTATATTTTGTGAATTTTTTTAATTTCAGGGGTTAAAAAGCGCGTTAATTGTTTCTATGCAACGGGCATATACAAACAAATAAATATTTATTTCTCGAATTTAGGGTATTTTTCCTGATTTTTTAAAATTTTATGGGTTGAAAAACATTTTGATCCTTTCTGTGCTACGGATATTTAACTTTTTTTGTGTCTTTGGCAATTAAGTGGAACCATGTGCAGTATTAAAATTTTAGGTCTTGCAGTTAGGATATTTTTTTGTAAATTTCTATTAAAAAATTTAAAGTCTTAGGGTTTGAAAAAGAGATTGATCCTTTGCACCAGTGGGATAAGACTTTTTTTTAAGTCCTGGGACATGAAATTCAACCATTATGAGCAATAAAATTTTAGGTCTCGAGGCTAGGGCATTTTTCGTGAATTTTCGAAGTCTTAGGAGTCGAAAGAGGGGGTGACCCTTTTGTGCTATAAGGATGAAACTTTTTTCAATCTCTTTGAAAATCAAATGGAACCATTATCAGCAATAATATTTTAGGTCTTGTGCGCATTTAAAAAAAAAATTTGCATTTTTTTGTAAACGTTGCGAACTTCAGTCAGTTCTATTTATGTCGACAAAGAGTCATAGGAACAAAACCACATCGGCGATCTAGGTTAAGTCCAAGTCTTTAACAAGGGAACTTACGAGCGACTAAACTGTCCCATAAATTAGTTGAGAACTTGGCTCCATCTTTCTATATCCTGAGTCCGACGTCAGGTTGGCAACACTTAACTCTACGGTTGCGACATACGTTAAGATTTACGTTTTGCGTTGGTTCTGTACTTGTACACACTCATAATCATTTCCAACTACCATTGCTTCGTTAAATGGCAGCGATAAAATATTTCATTTCTCGCGAGAATACGTCGGAAGGATTTTGAGCCCCCTTGACTGCAGAGGTATAAACCTTTGGAATAGGTATCACGTTTAGCTTACACTCACTCGATTATTATACTACTTAAATTTAAAGACCTTCCTTGCGAGACGAACGACTTCTTCTCGACCTTCATATTAATCATCATGAGATAACTAATATTACGAGATTGCTTCGCATGAGAAGTGCAACTAAAATTCCTTGGAATTAAGATGAAGGTTTGCAACGAATGAATTCAGGTTATAGGTGTTTTGAAGAATATTACAGTCATGTGAAGTCGTTTAAAAAAAAACAGTTGTCATTTAAAGTTTCTTAGATACTCATGAATTTTTAAGGAGTCACGAGCCTTATAATGTTGATTAGAAGTCACATGAAATCTCATGGCGTCACTTGAACTATCCTCAAGTTTCTTGAAGTCACAGGAAGTCTCTTGAAGTCACAGGAAGTCGCTTGATGTCACAGAAAGTCTCTCCAAATCATAGGGAGTCCCTTGAAGTCACAGAAAGTCTCTCCAAATCATAGGAAGTCCCTTGAAGTCACAGAAAGTCTCTCCAAGTCATAGGAAGTCCCTTGAAGTCACAGAAAGTCTCTTGAAGTCACAGGAAGTGCCTTGAAGTCACATGCACTCTCTTGGAGTCACATGAGATGTCTTGAAGTCGCACAAAGTCTCTTGAAGTCACATGAAAGCTCTTGAATTCATATGAAGTCTTTTGGAGTCACATGAAAGCTCTTGAATTCACATGAAGTCTCTTGAAGCACACGAAGTCTCTTGAAGTCATGTGGATTCTCTTAAAGTCACATGAATTTTCTTGAAGTCCCATTAAGTCTCTTGAAGTAGCATGAAGTCATAAAGTTTTGTAAAGTTAGTAGAAGTGGCATAAGTCTCCAGAAGACACTTAAATTCATTTTAACTATCCCCAAGTCTCGTAAATTCACATTAAGCCACATAAAGTCACATTAGATGACTTGATGTTTCGTAAAAACCATAAGAAAGATATTTGAATTCATTTGAAGCCACTTAAGGTCTTTTTAAGTTACATTAAGTCATTAGAATTTTATGGGATTATCATAAAGTCATATGAAACAGAGTCATATAATACAAAGTCAAGTGAAGTTTCACAAAGTCTCCTGAACTATCCTCATATCATTGAATACGTCACATTAAGTGATTTAAAAATAATACATTTCCATATGAAGTCACATCCATTCGATTGAACTATTCTCAACTCTATTAAAAAGTCATATCAAGTCTTTCGAAGTCCATTCAAGTTTCATAAGGTTTCTTGAAGTCACATCGAATCACGTCTTTTAAAGTTCATAAAAAAGGCACTTGAATTTATATGAAGTCACTTCAATTATTCTCAAGTCTCCTAAAGTCACATAAAGTAAGATTAAATTACTTCGAGTTTCTTAAAGACCATAAGAAAGTCACTTGAATTCATATGAAATCACAAAATCTTTTGAAATTATATTTTCACTTAAATTTCACGGAACTATCATGAAGTCACAAAATATAAAGTTCTACAACACAGAGTTAATTAAAGTCAAATGAAGTTTTACCAAGTCTCTTGAATTATTCTCAAGTCATTTGAAGTCACATGAAGTTATTTAAAAATAATACCTTCTCATATGAAGCCTTGTGAATTCACTCGTCTCTTTAAGTCGTATTAAGTCATATACAGTTACTTGAAGTCACATTAAATCGCTTCAAGTTTCTTAAAGGTCATGAGCAAAACACTCGGATTATTAAGTCACATAAAGTTTTTTAATTTACTGGAATTCATGTGACTTTTAGTGGGTTCTCGTGATTTCAGAAGACATCAAGTAAACTCAGGTCAGATAATTGAAATTCAACAGATTTCTAGTAATTTCATGAGATTTATGTGACTTCATATGAATTCTAGTGTCTTTTTTGTCTTTACGAGACTCGAAGTCATTGGATGTGACTTGATGTGACTAGATGTGATTTCAAGTGGCTCTAACTGACTTGATGTGACATTAGGAGACTTGCGGATACTTCATGTGACCTTCGACGATTTGAGGATAGTTTGAGACTTCATAAAACTTCATTTAATTTTTATATCATTTGTCTGAGTACTATATGACTTTACACCATGTGACTTCATGATAGTTCCATGAAATTTATGTGACTTCATATAAATTCAAGTGACTTTGTTATTGTTTATAAGAAACCTGAAGTCATTATGTGACTCCAAGTGACTTTCTTCTTGTTTTTAAGAAAATTGAAATCATTTGATGTGACTTCAAGTGACGTGAGGTGGATTCAAGTGACTTCATGTGACTTACAGTGACTTGATGTGACTACAAGTGATTTTATGTGACCACAAGTGACTTGACGTGACTTCAAGTGACTGGACGTGACTTCAAGTGACTCTACATCACTCGATGTGACATTAGAAGATTTGATATTACTTCTAGTGACTTCATGTGACCTTCGATTTTAGGGTAGTTTGAGACTTCGTGAAACTTCATTTGACTTTTATATCATTTGACTTCATGAAAGTTCCATGAAATTTATGTGACTTCATATGCATTCAAGTGTCTTTTATTGTCTTGACGAGACTTAAAGGCATCTTATGTGACTTCAAGTCACTCTGTGTCTTTAAGTGACTCTGCGTGACTTGATGTGACATTAGGAGACCTGAGGATTCTTTACATGACTTTACTATTTTATATCATTTGACTTTGTACTATATAACTTTATAAAATATATCGCACATACTTTATATAAAAAGTATATATAAAGTATATCACATGATATACCTGTGATTTCATGATAGTTCCACGAAATTTATGTGACTTCATATGGATCTAAGTGGCTTTCTTATTGTTTTTAAGAAACTTGAAGTCATTTGATGTGACTTCAAGAGACTTGAGGTGACTTCAAGTGTCTTGATGTGACTTAAAGTGACTTGATGTGACATCAAGTAACTCTACGTCACCTAATGTGATATTAGGAGATGTGATGATACTTCTAGTGACTTTATATGACTTTCGATTTGAGGGTAGTTTGAGACTTCGTGAAACTTCATTTGACTCTTATATCATTTGAATTTCTACTATATAACTATATCATGTGACTTCATGATTGTTTCATGATATTTATGTGCCTTCATATGGATTCAAGTGTATTTAATATTGTCTTTACGATATTTGAAGGCATTTAATGTGACATCAAGTGACTCTGTGACTTGATGTGATATTAGACCTGAAGATTCTTTAAGTGACTTTATGTGACCTTCGACGTTTTGAGGATAGTTTGAGAATGCTTGAAACTTTATTTGACTTTAATATCATTTGACTTTGTACTATATGAATTTATATCATGTGACTTCATTATAGTTACTTAAAATTTATGTGACATCATATGGATTCAAGTCACTTTCTTATTGTTTTTAAGAAACTTGAAGTCATTTCGTGAGACTTTAAGTGACTTTTCAATTGTTTCTTTAAGAAACTTGGGGTCATTGGATGTAACTTCAAGTAACTTGAGGTGGCTTGAAATGACTTTATGTGACTTCAAGTGTCTTGCGGTAACTTCAAGTGACTTTCGGTAACTTCAAGTGACTTGAGGTGACTTCAAGTGACTTTATGTGGCTTCAAATGACTTGATGCGACTTTAAGTAACTCTACGTCAGTTTATGTGACTTCAAGTGACTTGAGGTGGCTTCAAATGACTTAAGGGAGATTCAAGTGACTTGAGGTGACTTCAAGTGACTTGAGGTGACTTCAAGTGACTTGAGGTGACTTCAAGTGACTTTATGTGGATTCAAGTGACTTGATGTGACTTTAAGTACCTCTACGTCAGTTGATGTGACTTCAAGTGATTAGGGGGTGGCTTCAAGTGATTTGGGGGTGACTTCAAGTGACTTAAGGTGACGTCAAGTGACTTGAGGTGACGTCAAGTGACTTGAGGTGACTTTAAGTGACTTTATGTGGTTTCAAGTGACTTGAGGTGACTTCAAGTGACTTTATGTGGATTCAAGTGACTTGATGTGACTTTAAGTAACTCTACGTCAGTTTATGTGACTTCAAGTGACCTAAGGTGGCTTCAAGTGACTTGAAGTGACTTCAAGTGACTTGAAGTGACTTCAAGTGACTTGAAGTGACTTGAGGTGACTTAAAGTGACTTTATGTGGCTTCAAGTGACTTGATGTGACTTTAAGTATCTCTACGTCAGTTAATGTGACTTCAAGTGACTTGAGGTGGCTTCAAGTGATTTTATGTGAGTTCAAGTGACTTTATGTGACTTCAAGTGATTTGAGGTGGTTTCAAGTGACTTGAGGTGACTTCAAGTGACTTGATGTGACTTTAAGTAACTCTACGTCAGTTGATGTGACATTAGGAGATGTGATGATACTTCTAGTGACTTTATGTGACTTTCGATTTGAGGATAGTTTGAGACTTTGAGAAAATTCATTTGACTTATACCATTTGACTTTCTACGACGTGACTTTATATCATGTGACTTCATGATAGTTCCATGAAATTTATGTGATTTTATATGAATTGAAGTGCCTTTTTTATTATCTTTACGATATTTGAAGGCATTTAATGTGACTTCAAGTGTCTCTACAAGTCTTGATGTGATATTAGGAGACCTTAAGATTCTTTAAGTGACTTTAAGTGACCTTCGACGATTGGAAGATAGTTTGAGACGCCGTGAAACTTTATTTGACTTTTATGTCATTTGATTTTCTACTACCTAACTTTATATCATGTGACTTCATTATAGTTCCATCAAATTTATGTGACTTAATACGAATTCAAGTGTCTTTTTACTGTCTTTACGAGGCATTTAATGTGACTCCAAGTGATTCTGTGACTTGATGTGACTACAAGTGACTCTATGTGACTTGATGTGACATTAGGAGACCTGAGGATTCTTTAAGTGACTTTATGTGAACTTCAACGATTGAAGGATAGTTTGAGATTTCGTGAAACTTTATTTGACTTTTATATCATTTGACTTTGTACTGTATGACTTTATATCATGTGACTTAATAAATTTCCTTGACATTTATGTGACTTCATATGGTGACTTTCTTATTGACTTTCTTGGTAATTTGATGTGACATTAAGAGACCTGAAGATTTTTTAAGTGATTTTATGTGACCTTTGATGATTTGAGGTAGTTTGAGACTTCATAAAACTTTATTTGACTTCTATATCATTTCACTTTTTAATGTAAGAATTTATATCATGTGACGTTATGATAATTCAATGAAATTTTTGCGACTTTATATGAATTCAAGTTTCTTTTTTATTATCTTCACGAAACTTTAAGGAATTTAATGTGACTTTAGACTTGGGAATATTTCCAGAGAATTGACTCCATATGAAATTGTCTTATTTTTTAAATAACTTCATGTGACCTTCGATGATTTGAGGATACTTCGAGAGTCTTCGTGCAACTTCATTTGACTTTGCTCTATATAATTTATATCATGTGACTTCATGATAGTTCCATGAAATGCATGTAACCTAATTTAACTTTAAGATACTTTTAGTGGATAAACGTGACATATAAATTTAAGTGTCTTATGGTCTTTATAAAACTCGAAATAATTTAATGAGACTTTAGGTGATTTTATGTGACTTAATCTAACTTTATGAGAGTTGAGAATAGTTGAAGTGGATCAAAGTGATTTCAAAGAAATTCGAGTGGATCGAAGTGATTTCATAGAAATTCAAGTGAATTTTTGTCCTCTATAAGAGATTGGAAGTTATTTCATATGACTAGACGAACTTAATGTGACTTTACGATACTTGAGGATATTTCAAGTGATTTCAAGCGGCTTCATATGTAATTTATTATTTCAAAATAATTTCATGTTACTTTAAATGACTCCAAGAGAGATCAAGTGACTTTGTGGAACTTAAATTGATTTTATCTGACTTCTACTGGTTTCATGTGACTTCTTGATATTTCCATGTAATTCATATACACTCATCTCTCGTAACTGTGCCGGCCTAGGGTTTGGTAGGCACAGTAACGGGTGCTATTAAAATCCAGTTTGAACCGGATTTCAAGCGACCAGCGAGCACTCTGATGTCAACACTCAGGACCGCATATACAGTCTCTAAATGTACAAAAGTATATACCCAGAGAGTCGCGGTGTAAAGTTGTAAACAACTTCTGATGCGGCCCTGACTATCCGAACGATGAGCTTCAGTGTTGGGCGTCAAGGAACACTCAGGGGGGGCAGAAGCAGTCAAGCGTGAACAACCATGAAGCCGGCACAAGATCAAGCGGCACAATAAGGCGAGATGAGTACCTTCAAGTGACTTTAAGTAAACTGATGTGACTTTAAGTAAAATCATGTGACTTCCGGTAACTTTATGAGGCTTCTTGTGACTTTAGGTGACTTGAGAATAATTCAAAAAATTCAAATTAGTTCATCAGACTTTATACACCTGAATTCATTCGTTAACTCGGTTCACGCCATAATTTCGTTTCTACTCCGCTATAAATTTATCCCAATACAATTATTTCAAACTTATCTGCCCATATTTCATCCTCCCACTAAAAATTTTTACTACAATTTTCGTACTCCCGAAAGATCATGCGCGAGCCGAAGGCGAATTGATTTCGCAGATACCATCGCATAGCGTAAGGCTGAGTAAATTGAAGCTCCCTGGTGCTTGCAAATTGAAAAATGGACGAGAACTTTGTCGATGAATATGCAAATGATACTTTAGACGCGAAAATGTAAACTTCACGGAGGCGTACAACGGCTGATGTACCGTCCTGTATTCGAGTTGCATTTTTACGTAAAAAAGTTGACTCAATTCAACGTCAAAATACCCTATTTATTTTAAATGTAAATTACAAGTGAAAAAATAGTTACAAAATTATTAGCAAGTCTTTTAATGCGAAATTTACAAAAACGACTATTGAGTTTTTTTGTGAATGAAAAAAAAAAAACTAAAATAGAGAATTTACAAGAGTGGAGTACAAGCTCATCGGCGAAAGCTCGTTGCACGTTGATCCTTCCGGAGTAAATACGTTTTTCTCCGCTTCATCCGCGTTATTAGCTGCACAGGCTGGTCCATGGGAAAATGCTAATTTTGTTGAAACCCCATCGCCGGTGGTATTACAGCCCTCCTTACGGTGAGATATTTAACAATATGCTTGTATATTTTTCGATGCTTTAAAAATAAAAAAACAAGTTGGATTTTTATGCAAATCTGAAACACGTGCGGCAAATAAAACATGACGGGATTTTACCAAAAAAAAAGTTAATTTTTTTTTATTGTGTTTATGAAATTCAAGAAAATATGTATCCCTTGTTTCATGCATAAACGAAAAATACATTGAATTTTTCAGGGAGCAGCAAAATTTTTTTGCTGCCCCCTACTGGAAATCTGGTACCTTTTTGCAAAAAAAATACGTGTTTTTTCCTTTTTGACCAAAAATTTTTATAGAGGTGCCGCAAGACGTTTTATTATGTAAGTCATAAAAATTTTTTTATCAACAAAATAAGAAATACGGGTTAATTTTTTTTAAGGAATGTAATTTTGAAGGGTCAAATTTTTAAAAAATTTCAATTGCAAAATTTAGAGAACCGATTTCAAACGTTTAAGCAAATTTTTAAGACTTATCTCCTGAAAAAATACTTCAAAATAAATAAATTAGACCGTATGAAATTTAGAGGTAGTTAGGGGTGTTTCCAAAATTAAATTATGGTTAAAAATGTCTAAAATAATTTTTTTCAAAAAAATACAGGGTAATTTGTTTTTAAAAAGGCATCATTTTTACTAAGTAGATTTTTGAAAATATGTAGAGTTGCAAAATTTAGAGAATATTTGAGGAAAAGTTTAACCAAATTTTTAGGGCTTACCCTTTGAAAATTTTCATAAAAAAATTAATTGTCCTGTATTTTTTCTCTTTTCGAAAAAAGAAAATTTAGAGGTAGCTAGGGTCGTTTCAAATATTAAATTCTGCTTGAAAATGTCTTAAATTGTTCTTAAAAAAAATATCGGGTAATTTGTTTTTAAAAAGGCAATATCTCGTATTTTTTTCCTTTTTTGAAAAAAGTAAGTTTAGAGGTAGCTGAGGACATTTCAAAAATAAAATGGTGGTTAAAAATATCTTAAATTATTATTTTCAAAAGAAATAAATAATACGAAGTAATATTTCCTAGGTTTTTTCAAAAATTAAATTTTGATTAAAATTCTAAAATTATTTTTTAAATAAAAGAAAAACTCTGCCCGGCCCACTTCGGGGGTGCGTGCACATTCTCATCGCGCGCTTCGCTCGCAAGTTTGAGCGCGCCTAGGACGCGCGGAGTGGCCGTGGCGCTTCGCGCTCCGATCCAAAATACTCGTCGCGGTTCGCGCTCCGTTACCGTTAAACCTCGCGCTGCGCGCGAGGTCCTTATAGCACGCAAAGGTCGCTTCGCTCGCTAGTTTGAGCGCGTTTCCGGGCTCGCGGAATATTCGTCGTTCTTTACGCAGAGTCAAGTTTATTCCTTATGATTTACTTTTACTGCCGTAAGTAAATTTTGTAATTTTATGAATATGAACTTA
>JBAGKK010029625.1:0-29612 GCA_037177015.1 Euceroptres primus
AATTCAATGTTCTAAACGTGGCCAAAAAGGTACCAATTTGCACTGACAATTCGATCGGACGGATGCACACCTCTATTGCTAATGCAACGCGCTTCAGCGCGCGTATAAAATTGCTAGTGTTAAATAATTAATTTTAGATGCTGAAATACGGTCTCAATTAACTTGATTTAAAATAAAAAATAGTTAAGACTATTTTCAGAAATGGAAACAGAATTTTACAGTACAAAAATTTTTCCGAGTGCTATCTATGATTTTAATGCACTGGGCCTTATTGCAAAGAATAATCCGTTGGCAGTGACTCGGTATTCGATCAATCGTTGATACGAAGAAGAAACTTCTCATGTCGAAGCAGATAAAGTGACGTTTCTTCGGGACGCGAGAAAACTCGTCGGGACGACATTGTCCATAAGCGAGAACGTCAAGGGGGCATAATAAGAAGAAGACGTCTGGTGCTACTTTCCTTTAACGAGCTTGTCGATGAACGTATGTCCATACGATTTATGGAGATGTCCTTCTGACTTCATGGCAGTCTTGGGTCGTGACATCCAGAATAATTTCCAAAGTTACTAGGTTGCCACTTTCTTCTTCATTATCGACAAGGAAATTTTTACCTGAATTAATTTATCGAAGTCTGAAAGCATCAAGATCTTCACTAGAGGTGTACAGCTGTCCGATCGAATTGTCAGTGCAAATTGGTACCTTTTTGGCCACGTTTAGAACACTGAATTTTTCGAAATTGAGTTTAATTCTAAAAGAAATTGAAGCTTCTAAGCTCTCTTCGAATGTAAGATTTCTCGAAATCGAAATTACTCAGTTGGTTTTTAAATTAAATCCATTTGAAATAAAGTCGATCTCCGATCGAATTCCAAAAAGGTACCAATTTGCACTGACAATTCGATTGGACGGATGCACACGTCTAATCTTCACTAATTCTTTCACTCATTTCTCTTCTATCATTTTCTCTCACAAATAACCTTTCTGTCAAGAATGATTTCCAATTTCTTAAGATATCCTTTTTTTAAAACCGATTACTTGCATTTATTAACCAGTTAATTATATTACTTATTAATTAATTTTTTTCAATAAAAGTTAACCTTTACCACTGGTTCCCATGGCATCCTAATATTAAATTAGAGACAGTAGAAAGCCATAGAGGCCAAAAATGCGGATTACAACTGTTTTAATGAAGCAATAAATTCCAAAGTGAAAATAGAATCACCTCGGGAGCTAATTAAATTTCTACTTCTTTGCCCCTCTGGCCGAATTCTTCGGTGAAAAACCTTAGCCAGTTAATGTATATTTCTCAGGGAAAAAACTCACTTTTTGACGTTGAATGAATTAAAGGAAATATTGATTTTGTATAATGTAATATGTACAAAATGGCTGATAGGTGCATCGATCGTTTACAAACAATTAATAAATCACTATTCTCGCTTTCACGCATCAGAGAAACCGATTAGCAACAAGGACT
Organism: Euceroptres primus; assembly: GCA_037177015.1. Lineage (NCBI taxonomy): Eukaryota > Metazoa > Arthropoda > Insecta > Hymenoptera > Figitidae > Euceroptres > Euceroptres primus. The sequence goes on from JBAGKK010029625.1 coordinate 1,472, forward strand.
CGACTTTCAATGAGAAAGAAAACAACGGCGGTTAACCGCAAGAAATACTAAAGCAACCAGGTGATCGATTAATTGAAGTTTCTCAGGGAAAGAGTGAAACGCGTTCAATGGATTGTGCGCGTGCATATCTTCTTATTTTCCTTTCTTATTTATACATACGTCGTTGGTATCAGAATTCTATGCTCATGACATTATGCAAGCTGTCATTCGAGGATGTTGTGTATAACGAGGATAGGATACGCGCAATTTCTAAATGCCGTTATTCATTGCCTTTTCTTTCTTCTGATGTCGCTTATCTGAATAGATTACATGGATATGAAAGTTACTTATTTGATTAAGCAATCCTCGGTTTACATTTTACAATCAAACAAAGTTTCAGTTTTATTTTCATTATTGTAAGATACAGAAGTTCAAAGTTCAAAAGGACATTTATTTTATATGAACAGTAAATCAGGAGGTATCAACTCTCTAAATCTGAATTAGTAGTTTTCAACTAATGAAATAATGTAGAATTGTTGACCAATTTCTTTAGTAAGCATTTCTACTAATTCTTAGTAGAAAATTACTAATACATAGTAGAAAACTACTAATTCATGTAGTAAGTCTTACTAAATCGTTTTCTACTAAAAATTAATGATCTACTAAATGCTTCCTAAAGCAATTGGTAAACGATTCAGCACCATTTTATTAGTAGAAAACTACTAATTCAGATTTAGAGATAAAATTATCCAAAAATCGAATCAATTTGAGCTGCAACACTTTTATCCGAAAACAAATGAATATTTTTCCCATATATTTTCAATTGTTTTTGATTGTTCAAAAAAATTGATTTGCGGCGCTTTGGTATTCTGAATTTATACTGTCTACTTTTCAGTTTTTAAACCTTTCGAATTATAAATGATTTTAGCATTGGATACTTTTCACTTTGTTAGGAAGAATTCTAAGGATTATTCTTAACCCGTGAGTCACCCGAGGTGTCTCACGTTCCAGTAATTTTTAGTGAAAAAAATGACTTATTGCGACTTCTTTGTTGATTTTTAAAACTATTTTAAAATTAAAAATTCAACAAAACGTCCATTTGGCCATCTTTTGTCATGTTTAAAGAATATATAAATATTTTTTTTAATTGAAAATATTTAAAACTCTTTATTTGGCAGCAATTTAAAGTCACTGGGTTGTGGACACCCCATGTGACTGTTGTGAAATTTTCCAGAGGTGTGACCGTTAAGGGTTAATTTAATTTGATTTGGTTACAACTTCATTTCGGAAACCCAACAATATATTTATACTAGTGTACAGTTTATTATATTCATTAATTTTATAATATAATGGGATTGGACAATCTAACAATCGGAACAAAAGTTAGTCAAAGTGTCCATTTTGTCAGTTGTTTTATTTTAAATATTTTATTATTAAACTTTAGTGAAAATGTGGAAAAATTGTATTTCGAATCAAATGAGCTACAAAAGTTTTAATCGGATAAGAATTATCGATTTTTTGTATTCGGAATTAATGGATAGATTTCGGCGAAAAACAGGTAAAATTTGTCTATCGATTTCGAATACAAAAAATCTATAATTCTAATGCGATTAAAACTTTTGATGTCTCATTTAATTGGAAATAAAATTTTCCACGTTTTCACTACACAACATTCAATAATAAAATGTTAAAAATAAAAAAACTAACAAAATTGACACTTTGACTAACTTTTTCCCGATTATCTGTCCAATTCCTCCTTAAGATAATGAAACTCTCATACTTTTCCTCGTAATCCTAGAATTACATTCTTCATATGTTTAATAAATTTATATAGAGAGATATGAAATATATATATATATATATATATAATTTAAAACATTTGTGTTTGACGGAATTGCAATTCTTTAAACTTCTGACAAAATGCCAAATTTTGACTGAATTTCAGTGAAATTAACAAAATTTAGGTGAAATTGACTGGAATTTTTTAAATTTTGGCTAAACTTCAGTCACTTTCACTGAAATCCCGTCAAAATTCACTGATGAATTAGCTAGAAATGGGTCGCTGAATGAAATCAGTGAAAATTTTGACTGATTCAGATTTAGAGAGTAAAGCGAAAGAAAATCTCAAATAACTAATATTAAATAAATAATTACAGCTTCAACTATTTTTTTCTAAATCACACTTTGATTTATTTTTCAAAATTTGTTATATTTAGCATTACGGTTATTTTCCTCGATTTTTTAAACTTATTTTAAAAATTAGTGTTGCAATAAGTACTAAACATCCTTAATCAGAACTTTTTTTTAACCATGTTTTCCAATTTTGATTCCATCAATTGAGCGTGCCTTTTCAGTTTTGACAGCTCTTTTAACTGAAACCTATATGTCGAGCTCTACAATTCAAATGGTTTAAATCTTCGATGTAATTGAAAAAATAGTCGAAATAAATGCTATGATCTCTTTTATTTTGAAACAGTCAAATTTCATTAACTTCTCAGTGAAATTTTACTAATTGTCATAGCTAGAATTGAGTCACTGAGAAATTAGTAAAATTTGACTGATTCAAAGTAAGAGAGATAAGTTTGAGATTTGGAATTTTAAATTCTTACTTAATTCTCATTAGGGTGTAGTGTAAAATATGAATTTCAAGCAACAAAAACCTCTGAGATGCCATTTTTTTTCCTATTTACCTAAAAAAGAAAAGTGTGAAGTTTCATTACGATCAAAATTTTTTGTATGCTTCGCAAAGCCAAAATAAGTGAAAAACCCCCGAAAACACGTTTTTTTCTAAATACTCCACAAATATTAACCGTATCGCAAAATTATTGTGTATGATGTTGAGGATAAAAAATTTCTGTATATAAATTTTTGAGAAAAATTAATTCACTTTAGCAAATTGTACATGTTAACTTTCTTCACCAGGATTCGAGGGTAACTTTGAACTAAAAAAGTACATCTACATTTTTTTATTTTTGCAGCAAAATTAATTATAGTTGATTAATAATATAATAATTAATCATTACTATTAACAATTATACAAATATAAATAATACATTATTAAACATTTAGAGACAATCGTAACCGTTTATTGATATTAGAAAAATGTTTATTTTTTTAAATAATTCCTAAGTTTTTCATTTTTAAATTTTGAGAAAATTTCACAAGGTTTTGAAACTGGAATGATTTCCGGTTATTAAATACGGCAAAATCTGGAATGATTTTGTCGTAAATGAAGAGAAGACAAAATTTATAAATATGAATTGTTGTAAAAATACAACAAGTAAATTTTTAATTGTTACTTTGTAATGCTACTTAGTTAAGATTTCTTCAATTAAAGAGATAAAAATGTAAACGTTAGGTCTTAGTATTTTTAAATTACATACAATTTAAAAATATTATTCTGACAAAGTTGTGACTCTTTGCATTAATATATTTTTTAGATTCTTTTTTATGAAGAAGTAATCAGTAATTTTAACTACAAAATTAGTAAATTATCCTATAAAGTACATTTTTCAGTATATTTTGAAAAAATAGGAAGCTTCAATTCAAAATCAAGTTGGGGAATAATTTTTTGTATATTAACTTTTTTTAATGAAGGATTTTTACCTTAAGATATTCAAATGAAAAATCCTATATTATTTGTAAAAAAGTTATAATTTATTTAGTGTACCGAAACACTCCGAATATTAGCCATTTTTTTCGTTACAAACAATTTTTTATAAATAGAATTTTTGCTTTAGAATTCGAATTAGTGAACTGAAAAATTAAATTTAAAACCATTTTAACATTTTAGAATACACTCATCGCTGAATTGACTGCACATGGATCGAACGCAACGTTCACGCTTCACTGATTCTGACCCCCCCCCCCGAGCGTCCTTTGACCGGCCTACATCGCTCGGGCAGTCAGAGCCGCCAGACGTTGTTTACATCACGACTCTCTGCGCATTTACTTTTGTGCATTCAGAGACTATATCCGCGGTCCTGAATGTTGACATAAGATTGTTCGGTCGAATAGCATTGGATCGAGAACACTACCCCCGAGCCGTGCAGTCAATCCAGTGATGAGTGTATGCCAAAAAATGCCGAGTTAAATTCAGCAGAATCTGTAAAATTCACGTACTAAAAATCTTCTCCTTTAATGAATATCATTTAGTGTTATAATTTGATGTAATAATTTTACTAAAGTCTGTACACTCTTTTGTTTTATTTTGTACTTAATCAAAGATTTAAATGACCAAAATATCAAAATAATTACTTTTGTATTAATGATACATTTTGTATTAACAAAACTTAACAATTAATTGTAATCTAATTATAAATTATTAATTTCGTCATAATTTTATTATTTATTAATAATTGTCGGAAAATTGTAGATGTTAAGTTTCTTCATCAGGAATGCCGGAATTCTTGGAGCCACCTTCCTGACTCAACACTCTCTAAATCTGAATCAGTCAAAATTTTCACTGATTTCATTCAGTGGCTAGCTAATTTCTAGCTAATTCGTCAGTGAATTTTTACTGAATTTCAGTCAATTTCACTGAAATTCAGTCAAAATTCACTGACGAATTAGCTAGAAAAGGGTCACTGAATGAAATCAGTGAAAATTTTGACTGATTTAGATTTAGAGAGCAGCACATCTGCGCAGATGTGTTTTTTAGTAAGGATTCTTGGCGACTTTGTGCATTAATATCTTACAGTTTTGCCTACAGTTTTGCATATAAATAATTGAAATTAACCATTTTTTTTATTTTAATGAATAGAGCATATGCGATTTACCCAAAAACGGTACTTTTCTTTTTAAAAACTCTCCTACGTCAAAAGGTACAGATGTAAACGCGTTTCATTGAATATCTCGGTTCGCACCAAATGCAGTTGTACAGTTTCATTAGGACGCGACGGCAGAATTCTCATAATACTTCCGAGAGAAAATATTTTAATTTGGAAATAATTTTTTCCTGAAATGACCCGTAGTTAAATCTCCAATTTTATTTATTATCCTTCACGTCTCCTGAGGGCAATCGTCAATCGTAACAACTTACACTCCCACGACTTTCCTTCTTCGACGTGGACTTATGTAATGAGAGATGGAGGTACTATGTCAGGTTGAAAGGGAAAGACAGTGGTCTCCAAGAAGCCCCATCGAACGAGGAAACTATCGGCGAGACACGATATCGAAACGAGTGAAATTTGATCAGACATGCCGGATGATAGGAGGTACATTTTTTTCAAACCTCCCTGAAAAGCAAACAGAAAATTTGCAAAAAAATAAAGCTTGAACGTTTTTCAAGTTTGAATACTTTTTAAAATTAAAAGGCATCAAAATTCGAATTATTCAGATTTGAAAACATTGAAGAATGCTTCCTTCCATTCGGAAAATCTTTATTTGCATTTTCTCATTTTAAAAACATAAGTAAAACAAAATTGATCTTAAAACATATTTATCACAATATTTATTATAAAACCAAATTAATTTGAAACTAAAAGAATGATTAAAATTCTTTTGTATTTTCTTGACTTGAAAGATGGAAGATTTCGTTGAAGATATAACTGAAAGATAAATTCTTGAGGCTTGACGCTGATGTGGTACGACTTTATCGCGATAAACAGAATTTTGCAACCGACTTTTATTCCTCGTTCGCTGGAAATTGAGTTCATTTTGTTTGTGACTGTTTGAAGTGAATTAAAATTCTACTATTGCTTGGGGGCTAGCATGATGCATATGCACAACTTCCGGGTGCAAAATTCATTTGAAAATTTTCCTGTGCTACACGTGTTTCTGATCGGTTGAACGGTTGGCGATAAATTGCAGGTTTTACGGATAATAGGAATGCAATACGGTGCATTCGCGTGAATCCACAATCGATATGGCGTAATGTCCGATTTGTGTGTGAGAAATGCCTCGTTGCCAAAAGCAGTCGTGGCTCCAAATAAGGAAGCATCAGATACACGCGTATTAGGTTCTGTATCAAGATTTCGTTCATTGATATAAATTATTCCTGTCAGGGTAGGTGTAACAATCTGTTTTAGTAGAATTGATAAAATCGAGAAGAGCCTGCAAATGTGAGAAATTTTTGCTCACGAGCTTTAAAGGTGATAATGGTGACATTATATTGTTCATTATATCTGGAAAAATATTTGCATTTTAATTTTGCTTACAATTTTTGAAGACACAATTAGTTACACTAATTTTTGGTTTTATGTATATTTTCCAGATTGCTGATTAACTTTTATCAAATAATGTTAAATAAAAGAAAGTTTTATTGGCTTTTTTAATCATGTGTTTTTGAAAGACGTCACGTATTTACTTCGTTTCACCAGAATAATGTTATTCTACCTTCTGGTTTGTTTTTCGTTACGTAATTTTAAATCAATACACGTTGAGGGACGAACCAATCGAAGAAGTGAAACGAATTCAACGTTCAATATGTGAGGAGACTATCAACTAATGAAGAACACGTCTTTTGTGAAACTCTTTTAACGAAATACTGAAGACCGTGAAATAACTCAGCGATTTTTCAAATTTCCAACAATCGTAATTTTAAATTACTTTCCGTTTTTTTAAATGATCTAGTATTTTTTCAAATTCTTAGAAATAATATATAGGCCTCGCACTGTTTTATGACTTTTAAAAAAGTAGCCTTCGTGTCTAAAAAAAAAAAGTAGCAAAAAGTAGCCCAGACTTTAAAAAAAAAGTGGATTGTTTAATTACTTTCTTTTTTTCATAAAAATGAGACTCCTTTTTTAGCAAAAATAAGATGAAAGCAATTTCTTTAATTTTTATTTCAATAAATTACATTTAGAAAAAAAAATGTTCAGTAAAAAAATCCTTACTTCTTATTTTAAACATAAGAATGCTCAATGACTGACTTAATTAACGAATTATCAATAATTCTCGCCACAGAAAAAGAGCGATTAAAAAAGTTCTTTCACTGTGATTTCTTTTCGAAATGAGTCTTCTACAAAAATACGTATTATCGAATCAAATTTTTTTATATATTTACTTTCAAAATGTTGCAAATAATGTCTTGTATGGATTTTAAAATTCAAAGTTAGATTAGAAATTTCCAGAGTTAGATTGGATTTTTAAGAAAGTTTGATAATTTTTAATCTTACCTAATATGAAAACATTACTTTATGTATAAGTAGAAAATTCATCGGTATAAAGAATTGGAACCAAATGAATGTATTTATTTGTTTCCAGAATTTTTTTTTCTTTTTCTGCACTGGCAGAAATCAACATCTGGAAATGAAAATCAATATACATATACAACCGTTCAAAAGGATCTTGTATTTCGTGAAATAAATAAATTATCCTAATTTCGATAATTTACTAAATAAAATTTTTTATGCAATGTACACTGTGAAAAATAGGCAGTGAAAAGGAGGGGAATATCTGGATATTGAACTACGGTACAGCTATCTACATAAGATATTATGGTGTAATATCTAGATATTATAATATAATATCTCATATTAAATCATAATATCTACATATTAAATTATAATATCTAGATATTACATCATAATATCTAGAGATTACACCACAGTATCTTAGTTGGCTGCCCCATAGTTCAATATCTAGATATTAACTTCCCCTCCTTTTCACTATCTATTTTTCTAAGTGTAGCACGAAAGTTATCAAATTTATGTGATAAACAAGCCTGCGATGAAGTGATTTCCACAATTCTGTAAGAAAATATTATAAAAATAGAACAATTTTCGATTTTATCTGAAATTTTGAATAACTTCGAAATAATTAACATTTTTAAATGTTCTGAGGCTCATTTTAAAGATAAGTCTCCATGAAATTTCCCAAACCTACTAGAAAAATATAAACCAATTTTTTCCCTAGATTCTGCCAAACGCTGAACTTACTCAAAAACGCTGTGAAAATTAAAAAAATGTATTGTTGTTCACAAAAAAAAAAATTAAAAATCAATAAGTATTATACTTTTATTATTGTCTGGAAAATAAATAGGAATATTAACTTGTTAATTTTTTTGTTTTAATTTTTTGAAAGAACGCTTGATTGGAATTTTTATACGTTTTTCTTATGTTTTTAAAGTTTACCGTACCCTTCGACAGAATCTGGGGAAAAAATTTGACAGTACTCTTTATAAATTTAGGAAATTCTTTCAAAATCTGCCTTTGAAATAAGCCCAAGAACATTTAAAATGTTAATGATTTCATAAATTGTTTTAAAAATTTTTTTAAAATAAAAAATTGTACTTGTTTCTCCAGTTTCGACCTTATAGTGACCTTAAATTTGTGCATCTTTATTTCAATGGTCCTCGTCTCATTTCTTTTATTTAAAACGACCATGTAAAACCATACAATGGTTTTATTCTTAAAAAATTGTACTATTTTTTCAATATTTTCATACGGAATTGTCAAAATTTTAGGGTACACAGTCAGTCCGTTATTCCACCTTTTCCCTCTATTTTTCTCAAAATACCCTAAAATATTTTAAATTGATATATTTCCCCCTTTTTCGCATATTTTTCGAAGTTTTTTCAAGAATTATCATAAATAGAAATTTGCTATATTCAAAAATGAGCATTGCTACCAACTATCATTATTATATTTTTTATCATTCAAAAATGAAGCTTTGAATACAGTTTACAAATTTTTTATCGCTATTTAAAAAAACTTTTAAATTACTTTATTTGCAATGTTCTTTTCAGTCATCATTTCATCAAATTTACTCATATTTATAATACGTTTCAACTACTTTTTTTAAGCTTAAACAATAGTAAAATCCCTGGTATTTTTAATCCAAAAAATTGCCCCCTTTTTTAAAAAAAAAACCCTTTTCTCGAAAATATATCCCCCTATTTTCTCTAAAATTGAACTACTCAATCGCTAAATTACTCAACACTAAATCAATGAACTACTCAATCCTGAAATTGGTTGATTATGGACTTTTTTAATGCAGAATTTTAATAACTTTTGCACTAAATTACGGAAAAAATTTGATCTAGTGGATTATCAAGATATGTCATTTTACATTTTTAATGACTGCACAAATTATTATTGGAACCTGTTTCATCAATCGAAGTTGTCATTTGTCGAAAAATTATCGACTAGTTAGTATATAAGATTGAAGCTTTATGCAGTTGCCGTTTCTGAAATTTCAGTTACAGTTTGGTATATAAGAAAAATTTAGGAAAATCTATTTACAAGTAACTGAAAATTCAATTACATTTTGGTAATTTTTCGATACTTGTAACTAAAAGTTTAGAAACTTGTAACTTAAAATTCTGAAACTGTAACAGAACAAATTTTACGTTCAGATAACTAAAGCTATATGCAGTTACATGGAACTGAAAATTTAGTTACACTTTGGTAAATTTCAGTTATAATTTGGTAAATTTAAGATAAATTTAGAAAATTTCAGTTACCGCAACTGAAATTTAAGACAAGTTCATGAAAATTTAGTTACAATTTGGTAAATTTCAGTTAAAATTTGATCATTTTCAGATACTGTTTCTGAAAAGTATCTTAAATTTTATAAGAATTTCTGTTACTTTCGTAACCTTAAAGTTCCAGAAATTTACGAAATTTTTATACAGTGTAGCCAAATAGTAACCTTGAGCGAAAAAAGTAGTAAAAAGTAGAGGAGTGCGAGGCTTGAATGTAGTATAGAAATATAATAGAATACACAATAAATCATTGGTGTGAATTTTGTTGCATCTCATTTCGAATAATTTAAAACAATTGAATTTTTCATTGTTATTTCATTTTTTTCTAAGTCTCTTTTGTTGCAACTCAGTTTGAGTTTGAATTCAGCGTTAAATTGAAGATCACCGTTTCACTGAGTAGCTATAGAAGTAATATAATTGCAACAAAAAAACTGACTGTAGAAAAGTAACAGGTTCAAGAATCTCTAATGACATCAATGATTCACAAAGGAATGCCATTTTTCTCGTAATGGTCCACGTCAATCCTGGATGCGTCCTTGATGCTGAGAAACAAAGTTCTTGGAGGAAAAGGCCGCGTTCTTCTCTGTCATGATGACAACCGCGTGGGTCATTTGCGAGATGACGGATCGGTTGTTCTACTTTCTCTCAAATTAATGGCGAAGTGCACTGACTCGAGAAAGAATTATCGATCAGTCATCCGTGATTGTTGCGTGCACGAAATCGGCAAATAAGTATCGTCCACTCTACGGGAATCCGAAGATCCGTTGGCTTTTATCCACAAAGATGCAGATTCCAATCTTTCACATCCCGGATACCGATTTTTACTCAAATCATAGAGCATTCTGATTTTATTTTAAATTCTCATTCTCTGAACCATAAAGTATTCATATGCTGCCAAATTGTCATTATTCCAACTTGAATGTGTGCACCTAATTTCACATTATTTGCATCATATACCAAGAATTTACTATTCTCATCAACCATTTTGTGGAATGAAAAAACTTTTACAAAAAATGGTGCATCCCGATTCAAACTTGAGAGCGCACAAAATAAAATTGTTCCAACTTGAGTGGGTCCAAAAGCTCTTCCAATTTGTCAGCGTCCAAATTCGAACTTAAAAGCATCTAAATTTAAATTATTCCAACTGGAGATGCTTATTTAAAATCGAATTGTTCCAACTTGAGTGCGTCCAAGTTTCCATTCTTCCAAATTGTCAGCTTCCAATTTTTCCATATTCAGTTTGCATTTAAATATGTAATAAAAGTTAAAAAATCATTTCAATTGCATAATATAAATTGTATTTTATGTATAAAGGGTTTTAGCTTTCTCGAGTTTTCATCACCTGAAATAATAAGTTGCCTATCGCAATGACGAATCGCGTTTTTTTGCCCGTTAGAAGAATTTGTGAACACGGTCGAGAGACGTGACCTAGGCAAAGATCGAATCTTTATGGGACGCCATAGAACTTCCTTGCAAAAGGCGCGTACACTCAATTCTCAATATCGAGAGGCGGGCTCGATTTACTCGATATCCGGTCAAGGAGGCTAACGCAAATCAATGGAGAAAGTTGCGCGACATTCGCGTGTTTCTCATAACCCGGTAGAGCACAGTTTCTAATTTCTATAATGCGACATGTGTTACGCCTGTAAATGCCTTGCAATTTTCTCTCACAAATTTCCTTGCTCGATATATCATGGACCACTTTTATTGCAGAACTAAGAAATACAAAATTAGTGTTTCGACTGGTCTTTTCAAATTTAAAATATAATTTTGTAAGAGTAAAATATTATTTATTAAAGTATTATTTATTGAAGTAATTTAAAAGTATACACATTAAATTAAGAATTGTTCAATTCATGATTCTTCTTGTTCTTGGAATAAGTCATTAGATCATTAGCTCATAAAAAAACAAGTGATTTTAGTTCACAATGAAATCTGTTTCAAATAAAGAATTTACCGAATAGCACCGCAAGTAAGAATAAATAATGCATGACGAATTTTGCAATAAAATTGCTTCAGATTGAAGAGCATTATAACAATAGAGGGAGTTGTATAACAGAAATTAATTTATCCGGAATCATGTATATTTCTCAGTTTGAGAAGAGTATTTTCGTTCATTATATTTTCTCTTAGTTATATATTATATAATGTACTTGAAATTCTGAACGTTTAATTGAATTTGCATTTGATTTATTTTTAAACACAAAATTCTCTAAAATATTGGTTTACTAACATTTATACGCGCGTCGAAGCGCGTGTGAAACGTTGCATTAGCAACTGTTAAAAGATATTAAAAGAAAATACTAATAGTACATTATTCGCCAAGTTTAAACGCAAATTTTGGCGAGAGCGTAGTTTAAATCGCGAGGCGAAGCCGAGGGATTTAATCGCTCGAGCCAAAATTTTCGTTTGGACATGGCAAATACAGTGCTTTTCGTCATGAGATCGAGAAAAAGCCAAATGAAAATGCCGAAATGACTAAAAGAATTTTATATTGAATAATAAATTATTATATATTTAAGTGTATATGCACACAAATTTTTGATATTTTTAGTAATAGGATTTGAGTCCCTCTTAGAGTCTAAGAGTCTCCAACAAGTTTTTTTTTTCAAAAAAGGTGAAATTATAAGAAATTTTTATACCATAATTAAAAAAAAAAATTAAGGCTATTTGACAAAAAATGAAATTAAAATTATTTTTTTGGCCAAAAATTTGATATTTTTTTCGACTTTAATATAATCTTAAAATGTGTAGTTTTAGTTTTGGATTCAATACCTCCAAATTTTATTAAAATCCAATTGTCGGTTTAAGAAATATCGATAATTAAAGAAAATGTAACACCAAAATTTAAGGTGGCGGAACTTCCTTAATTTTGAAAATTTTCAAAAATCCTTTGGGGTTATAATGTCTCTTATTTTGCCAAGTTTAATTGAAATCGGAATACCACTTGCAAATCGCGACTTTTCTGACGTATACTGGCCCTTGGAAACCAAATTTTTATTGAGTCAACCAAATGCTTTGTTTATTGAACCAAATCTTTGGTTAAATATGCCAAATTATTTATTTACGGTTAAATCAACTGAAACTTTTGGTTGACTCTACCAAACATTTGGTTATCCATATAATAACCAAATTCTTCGGCTGGACCAATTAAAATTTGATTGATTCAACCAAATATTTTTCTCCGAGTAGTAATGTCACAAGAATAAGTTTGTTAAAAAATATAAAAATTCCACAGTAAATCGGGAGATATCTTAATGATCTGCAACAGTTTTATCCAAAAACAAATGAATATTTTTCCTATGTACTTTTAATTGTTTCTTTGATTGTTAAAAAAAATTGGTCTGCAAAGCTTTGATATTTCAAATTTACTATATTGAGTAAACTTACAGAGGTTTTATTTATGAAATTGAAAAGATGATTGGCTTGATTATAATTATTTTAAGGTGTTTAATTTTTTGCTTTGAAAGCACGTTCGAACTTTATGATACGGACATGATGTCATTAAACTGTAGTCAAGGAAGCATTTCGTTATCAGGATAGCGCTAATTTTCTCGTCCTCATAAGAAACAAACATTTGGCCGAGATTAGAAATCGTATTCTTTAACTTTGCATTATTCGTTAGACGAAAATATGGTTCAGTAAATAATTATGGAAAAAGGCAAATGTCTTAATAAATATACCTTTTGATTTTTATTTAATTTAATTTTTTTTTAAACTACAGTTTGTTAAGTTAAGCAAGCATTCAGAAACTTTCAAGTCTCGACTTATCTAAATTTTTAACCCTTTAGTGTCCATTGCGCCATATATGGCACATTCAATTTTTTCGATTTTCTAGAATTTTTATGTGATAAGCTTAAAATTCTGCAAAATAAATATGTGGATTAGATTAAAGTGGACCATTCCACATCTCGTAAGGGGGCTATAAATTATCTTACACTCAATAGAAGCCGAGAAAACTAAACTAAACTTTTCAAAAAGTTTTATTGCAAAAATCGCTCAGAAAAATGACTGTAGATTATCCCTGAATTTTTTTAGAATTTTTAGACAATGAATTCTGGGTTAGGGCCTTAAAGGGTTAAAAATGTATCGAAGATTAGAAGATGAAATGATTTGATTTGAACTAAAATCTAAAATTAAATAAAAAATGTGTTGGGAAGATTAATACGGAAATGAAATGCAAAATTCGAGTTATAGAAAAAGTAAGAAATATAAGAACTGAGAACCGCTAAGCTAATTCTAAAAGGCGAACTTCCGGTGCGACCGAAATGCGAGAAAGCCTGCCTCCTAGGTTTTCATTTCCGGACCTCTCAGTAGAATGGCTGAGTTACACGCATAATCGCATGGTTATAGAAATTATTGTTGTATAGTTGCAAATACTATCTCAGGTATAGGTGTGCATTTACTATCAGCCAGTGGCTAGGCTTGTCTTTTCCGCTCTGTTTCTCCGGCTCGTTTTAAGACGGACGTGACGCCAGCCGACCGGAAGCGATCTACTCAACCCCCATTCGCGACCTCAAACTCGAATCTATTCTTTTGGCAAAAAGTAGCCACCCGCCGAGAGACAGAATCCCTCTTATTGTCAGTTGATAGATTATTTCTAGTTTTCACTGAAGCTAAACATCAAAAGCCAAATGGATGCTGGAAAAATTAGTAGTCTGGACCAGAAAAATTGGTTTCCGGAGTAAAGACTTCTAGAATTGTGGTCTTTTTGGTAATTCGATTAGATTTTGAATTTCGGAAGATTTGTTCTTGAATAAAAATAAAATTGAATACATTTGAATAATTGAATTGAATAATTGAATTGCATTGAATAATTGAATTGCATTGAATAATTGAATTGAATTGAATAATTGAATTGAATTGAATAAAATTGAATAAATTTGACATTTAAAATTAAATCCAACAGAGTTGGGCTTTATTCGATTGAGAAATTATTCAAATGACCTACGAATCAAAATTTTATCCGTAATCGTTTATTCGTTATTCACTTCATCCCTTATTAAATTATTTATCATTCGTCAGCAGCTTCGTTCGCTTCATTGACTGATCAATTCATTCATCATTCGTGAAAATTAATTCTGTAAGGTAGATGTCCCAGTAATCGAACCAGTCTCAGTAGTCGTGCAATTGTCACATAACTTAAAGAAATAATTACAAACGATCTTTAAATAAGTATTTAGTAACAAAAAATAACGAGCTTTAGCATTATTTATTATTAAAACTAATAACAATCAAATATAAATGCTTTAAAAAATAAGATTGATGGCAAAACGATTACTGGGACTAAGGTCACAATTACTGGGATATTTACCTTATTCGATTTTTAATTAATTTGAAGTCAGAACAACTTGAAATTTCTAATATCTGATAGCTAGTTTATCGCAGTTTATCGAGGAGTTTATTTGACGGCTTAAAGCTTTCTGTCAAAAAAGGGAATTATAATCAAATCGTTTCTTTCTACATTTTGCAGTAATTATTACTTTATTAAATTAAATAAATTAAATGCTTTCAAATCAGTATAAAAAAATCTCTGTCTTTTTCTCAGAGTATTTATAATTATTTCAAGTATTAAATTCCAGCTTGTTCGAAATGACGTTAAAAATTCTCTGATTTTGATAGGTTAATATCGAGTGATACTTTAGTGTTCTGTTTTCATGGTCAGTGGAAAAATCTCTTCTGATAAATCGCAATCTACCCAAATGATAATTCAGAACTCTTTAAACTGAAATTAGAAATTTTTAAAAATGTGTGAGCTATGTGAGAAATTAAATTATTTTTTTTTATTTTTTTTATTTATCAAGTGTAAAAATCATATATCAATATGAAATTTATTACAACACTGTCAGTAAAAAAGGTTTGGCAATTAACCTGTAAAGTTAACCTATTTGTTGTTACGAATAGTATTAATTACTATAAAAAATATTAATATTTTTTATAAACAATATTTGTTATTACGAATAAGTGTTAATTATTGTAAGAAATATTAATATTTTAAAAAATGTTTACAAGCATTAGTATACTAATTAATTAATCAGGAACAGATTTTCGGAAATATCCAGACGGATATCTGCTAGCTGCTACGAATATTAAGGGCATGTCGTACCAACGTGATCACGTGACCAATAATATTTCTCCATTTTTTTCGTATATTAACAAATAAAATGAATTTTGAAGAGAAGACAAAGGTGCAAACTTGATCTGACTTCTTTTGCAAATTCATTTAATTTAATTTATTTATTTTATTTAATTCATTTCATTTAAGTTACGAAAAAAATTGGGGAATCACGTGTTCACCTTGGTACATGCTCTTAATATTTGTATTTTAATTTATTTTATAAACTAGGATTTATTCCATCATGTCAAAGCCACTTGAAAAATATTTTTAACTAAAAGCACGTGTAGTCTTTTATTTCATTCGTTATTCATTAATCGTTAATCGCACAAAATAGGCGCGAATAACGAATAAGAGAATAACGAATGCAGGAATAAGTGAATAAATAAATAAATCAATTAAAAAATCGAATACGCTGACATTCGAATATAATTTATTCCTTATTCACGATAAAACGCCCTTCTTTTGTTTTTATTCTTTAACCGCTAATCGGATTTGATTTTGCCCAACTCTGAAATCTAAAGATTTTTAATTACAAGCTTTCATAGTTGAAGTTTCCATGATATTTAGAAGCTTTATTCAGAAACTTCTAACGTTTCCAATTATGTGAAATTTTAAAGCAACTGAAATCACAATTTTCCATATTGAAAGAATTCAAGTCGAGTCGAATTCAAATTTGAGTGCTTTCGATTTCAAAGCCCTCTAAATAGAATTCTTTCAAATCTAAAAACTTTGTTTAGAATATTCTAAAATTTTAAAGAAGCTTCTGCAACTTTTTAGAATTTTGTAAATTAGAAAAATCTAGATTCTATCAGAATATTTCATATAATCTTCCAGACTCTTAATCGTCTATTAATCCATTATTATCTCCATTTTTTCAGAATATTTAAAATCCTTCAGGTCCTTCAAAAATTTTTCGGAAATCTGTTCAAGTCATCTACAATATAATTGAATTTTATAGACTTTTTGTAAGAACAATTTTCTAGACTTTTTCAGAATTTTTAGCACATTCTAGAATTTTCTATGATCTTTCATTGAATCTTCTAAACTTGATCACAATCTTCTTCTAGAATCCTCTAGAATTTTTCAATCCGCTGAAATTCTTTAAGGTCCTTCAAAATCTTCTAGATTTTCTAGAATATCCTAGAATTTTCCAGTGACTTATTGGATTCTCAAAAATCTTTAAGACTCAGAATCTTCCAGAGATTTATAGAATCCTGCAAAATTTTCTAGACTCTTCCAGAATCTTATAAAATCATCAAAAATTTTCGAGCATGCTCCATGGAATTTTCTGGATTCTTCCATAAGCTTTCAGAATCTTCTAGGATTTTCTAGATTCTTTTAGACTCTTTTAGAAACTCTTTCAGAGTTTCTCAAAACTTCCAGAATTTAAGAATCTTAAAAAATTTTCTAAACTCTGTTAAAATTCTAAGAAAATATTCTAGACTGTTCACTAGAGTGTCGAAAAAAAAATAATTTTAGAAATCAAAAACAGTCTAGCACTGAAAAGCTTCATTTTGGGTTCTTCATGACCTGTGTAAAATTTAAAATAGATCAATTATTGCCGTAAGGTTCCCCAAAACTAAAATATATTCAAAAAATTCGTTATTCTTAAAGTTTTCGAAAAATTGCTAATATTAATTTTTTCCATAATCTACATAATATGCCCAATTTTAAATAATGAATGATTGTTATTAAAAAGCACAATATCCACAGTAAATGATCATAAGTGAAAGATGTATGGTTGATCCTGATGAAAAAACGAAACTTATACACTGAAAAATGACAGAATGATGCATTTGTTTATTTAATTTGTTTAAACAAGTAAAGATTGTTATTGAAAAACACTATATCTATAGTAAATTACCATCAGTGAAAGATGTGTAGTTGATTTTGCCAACATAATCGTAACATACATACTGAAAAATGGTCAAATGATGCATTTGTTTATTAAATTTGTTAAAATAATAAACAATTGTTATTGAAAAGCACAATATTCATAGCAGAAGATCATTGGGGAGAGATTTATAGTTGATTCTGCTGAAGAAACGTAACTTATCTACTGAAAAATGGCAGAATTATGCATTTGTTTATTAAATTTGTTCAAATAATGAATTTTTATTATTGAAAAGCACAATATCCATAGTAAATGACCATAAGTGAAAGATGTATAGTTGATTCTGATGAAGAAACAAAACTTATCTACTAAAAAATGGCCGAACAATGCATTTGTTTATATAATTTTTGTAAATAATACAAAATTGTTGTTTAATAACAATCATTCGTTATTTAAACAAATTAAATAAGCAAATACATCATTTGACTAGTGACAGATATATAGTTTATTCTACTTTAAAAAAACCAAACACATATACTGAAAACTGGTCAAATGATGTGTTTGTTTGTTTAATTTGTTTAAATAATGAATGATTGTTATGGAAAAGCACTATATCATAGTCAGTGACCATCAATGAAAGATGTTTAGTCGATTCTGCCAAAAAATCGTAGCATATATACTGAAAAATGGTCAAATGATGCATTTGTTTATTAAATTTGTTTAAATAATGAATGATTGTTAGTGAAAAGCATAAAATCCATAGTAAATGACCATCAGTGAAAGATGTATAGTTGATTCTGATGAAAAAACGAAACTTATCTACTAAGAAATGGTCGAACAATGCATTTGTTTATATAATTTTTGTAAATAATACAAAATTGTTGTTTAATAACAATCATTCGTTATTTAAACAAATTAAATAAGCAAATACATCATTTGACTAGTGACAGATATATAGTTTATTCTACTTTAAAAAAACCAAACACATATACTGAAAACTGGTCAAATGATGTGTTTGTTTGTTTAATTTGTTTAAATAATGAATGATTGTTATGGAAAAGCACTATATCATAGTCAGTGACCATCAATGAAAGATGTTTAGTCGATTCTGCCAAAAAATCGTAGCATATATACTGAAAAATGGTCAAATGATGCATTTGTTTATTAAATTTGTTTAAATAATGAATGATTGTTAGTGAAAAGCATAAAATCCATAGTAAATGACCATCAGTGAAAGATATATAGTTGATTCTGATGAAGAAACGAAACTTATCTACTGAAAAATGGCCGAATGATGCATTTGTTTGCATTTTGTTTGTTTCTTATTCTTTTTATTTTGTTTCTTTTACTTCCATCTTTTTCAAAAAATATAGGTCAAAAGTACTTCATTATCGCAAATAGAGAAGATATAACTTTTGTTCACAAATTTGTTTACAACAATCCGAAAAAAATTTTTATGCAGTTAACACTGCCGGACGTCATTTTTAATGAGTTTCTGCCTCGACTCTGGCCATTTGTAGTCAGGTCAGAAAATCGCCAAAAAAGTGGCAGCCATGAAGAAAACCAAAAATTTTTTTTTCATTTTGTTTGTTAAATAAAAAATTTTTCAAGAAAATTTTCGGAAAGGTCGGACCGTGAAACAATGCACAATTTCACAGACTTTCATTTAAAAAAATTCCAAATCGGATAAAAATTGTGGGTTGATAATTGATTTGTCCACAAGCATCTTTTTAGCTCCACTGTTAGCACAGAAAAAACTAAAGATATAATTTGTTGCATGTAATTTTTTAGAGGAATAAATTTTTACTCAGACAACTTCACGTCTTTCAAAATACATGAGTTTTCATGGAAAAACAAAAGAAGATTTATCCGATATTTGGGTAAAATTTATCCTGTGAAGTTAATTTTTGTTGCAGGTAATTTTTACCCCGGAATCGAGATAAATATTATCCTTTGTTTTTTCTGTGAGTCGGGGTTGTTATTGACTGTTGATAAGGTCTATTATTGACAGTTGCTAGGGGTTGATATTGGCCATTACTAGAAGTTTGTATTGACAGTTATGGTTTATTATTGACCGTTGCTAAGGCTTATTTTTAATAAGGGATGTTCTTGACCGATGCTAAGGGTTAATATTAACCCTTTTTAGGGATTTGTTATTGACCGTTTCTAAGCTTTAATAGTAGTTTTTCTAGGGTTTTTCTAGACCCTTATAGGGTTTTTATTGACCGTTGTTAAGAGTTATTTTTTACCAATTCTGAGGGTTATCATTAACCCTTGCTAATGGTAGTTTCTGATCCTAACTTTAATTTCCAATTCACTGTTACCAGGGCTTGTCATTGACCATCGCTCCTAAAAATCTACAACTATAATTTTCATCATTTGTCTAATTAGATATTAATTAACCAAACTCTTTCTCACACGCGGAAGTAAAAAAAAAACCATCCATCGCAATTATTTTCTGAATGGTGTAAGGCACTTTTCCGGTTCGTTCGGCACTGGATCGGCAGCGATGAGCAGCCGGGTATCAAAATCATCGACAGGCCGGAAGTGACAGTATCCGATGACGAGGACGCGACAGCTTCTATGAAACTCGCGTGACGTCCGCCGGGAAGAAGTGGGAGGGTCGAATGAGAATCGTATTTACTCTCGCGTATCTCGGCCGATGATTTATTGCACTTGTGTGCGTGAGAATATAAAGCTATCTCTTATACTCTCAATCTGTGCTCTGCTACAATTTATATGTGTGGATGGATTTCTTTTTTGCCATGATCACTGATCAGCCAGTGCAAAGCTCGTCCTGGATGCAATTTACATTATTCACAATTACGTGACGAATCGCACACACAAGAATATGTTTCAGTCAATCAATATACAAATACTGTCGTCATTCTGTGATAAGAGACGTTTGTATTTGTATTTTCGTTAATGACTTTTGACTTTGTCGCATGAATGAAATCGTATCGCTAGCTTACTCGAACCGCTTTTCAATGAAGAGAGAAACGAGTTTGTTTTCGATTTTTAAATGACCTGTTTTTCCAGACAATTTATGTGATGAAATTTTGTTTTCGCAATTAAAATTAATTAATGTTTAATTTAATATAGCTGCATTCGTTTAGGATTATTAGTGGTAAATAAAAGTACATTTTTAGAGTTTAGACAGATCGGTATCAGACCATAATGGGCCAAGATCGATCTATTATCTTAAAAGATCAATGATCCTTTCTGAGATACTGTCTGTCTACATTTACTCGAGTAACGATCGATACCATCGATACGATTGATATCGTAATGGAGTTTTACGATTTACATTAGAGACTAGATCGATAGGACTCAAAGTACCTATTCTCTTTGCAAAACTGGCTATTCATCCTGAAACGATTATCCCCAATTGGACTCGCTTGATCGAACTTGATAAGCCATATTTTCATTTCATCGCGATAAACCTTTCTTAACTGATACTTGCATCGTTTATTCTAAAACGTCACACCGGAAGTACTTCTCTCGTTTCCGGTTATTCGTTGTTATTATTTTTTCCGTACGAAGCTGTTTCTTTTTTAGAATTTATGATTTAAAGTTTTTTACGACAAGAAATTTTGACGGTGAAAAATGAATTAACCGGAAAAGACAAAAGACTAAGAAGGAAAGAAACGAAAAAATGCGGAATACGATTCTTTTTAATGCTGACGAAAAATTTGCCGAGCTGTTTCCTGTCAGCATTTACTTCCTCTTGTTCCATATTCACAATTCTGATAAAAAAAGAATATTGCCGATCCTTCGAATTCCAGACAAGGTTTTATTTCGATTTCTCACGACGGAGTTTTGCTTTTCATTTTTTAAATTTGATTCAGGATGAACATCAAAACATAACGTTTCACTTTAAAAAGAGTTGAAAAAATTTTTATTTTGAAAGTTTTTAATCTGATTTTGAAATGAATGATAAAGCGATATTTAGGTTTCGGCAGCCCGTTATACAGGTCATATTATAAAATTTCACGTCCGTGGTTCACGTTTTTATCGCGTCCTGGGCTTTTTAATCGACATTCCGCGGCATCGAGTCCGCGTGCGGAATGCAAGCGAGGCGTCGACGAAAAGAACAATGGCGTTGATAATTAACGATTCTCGATGAGTGTCTTCCTGTCCTCGTCCTGTTTAGGGGGAAGAAGATTGGAATACTAGCTAACCAGGACGCACGCGGCGCCATCCTTCTTAGAATCATTCGTAACGCGTGCCACGATTATCAATCGTTATTGTTTTTGAAAGACCACCGAGCGAATTGCCAACTGCTCTCCTGCCCACCCATTTTATATTTCAACACTTATTTTCACCTACGTGCCAAGCTTCACATATTTTCAAAACAACTCCCCAAAGACAAAATTCGCGTGCCTTGAGTATTTTCCCTTTAATTTTAATAACAAAGGGTAAAATTTGGTACTTCTGGTTTTGTGAGAGAAGAAATAAAGATTGGAACCTTTTGAATTTCGCGCGTAGAACGAGATTGTGGCGCCAACTGTCGGCGGAAAATAGTGCGCGCGAAATTCAAATGTCGGAATTTGTTTTTGAGGTAATTTATAGTTTTGTTTTGGTCTGAATTTTAGGGGTGGGTTAACTTGAGTAGAAATTTTAAAGCAGTGGCTTTTTTGAGAATAATATTTATTTAATCGTCGATAGTGATTTTTTTATTATTCGGATCGTGATCGAGTATCAGGGAATCACTTTGTGCAGCTCTTTGCACCGGCAGCAGGAAAAGATGGCTCGCTTCCTCGCATTGTCTTTACCAAGAAAGCAGTTTGAAGACATGGGAGCGGATGCAAGCTACACGCTCCGTCAGCTGCCAAGCTGGATTTCTACGTGTCGACGACCAGTGATGTAAAAATGCGATTTTGTTCCTAATAATCACTTGTGAGTCCTTGGAAAAATCATTATCGACTGAATAATAATTATTATTATTCAGAATAAGGCACACATTGAAGTTATTGTTTATGAGGTAAACGTCCAGTAATCGTACTGATCCACAGTGGTTTGGATTAGGTCTTACGAATTTACTATTCATATTACTGGCTACAATTTTTACCCGATTTTAATGATTTTTTTTAGAAATTCTCAGCATTAAATGCTTCAGAAGAACTTCAAGCCGGATTTTTTAATTTCATTCAGTAAACTTTATTATTTAAACAAATAGTGTGTTAAAAAAAGCTATTTCAACAATATGATGTTTTATCTCGGAACAAATTACTTAAATAAACTTGTTGATCAGAATTAATGAAGAAAGACTGAAAGAACTTAAAAATTGTATATAACATAATCGTTTATAACGTAAATAATTAATTGAAATTAAATAATCGTTTATATTCTTCGATGGTAATTTTGGCTTTAGGGTCCGAATAAAAGAATTCTATTAATTACACAGCCCCACAAAAAAAAAGTGGTCTGTCCGACGAATCAGAGCAGTGTATTCTTATGTATTTTGACCCACTGAATTCGAATCCCGAAGTCAGAAAAGTCAGATTGGTTCGTGTTTCATACCTAACCTCAAAAAACACCCGTAAAAAGTCGGTTTTCCGCAAAATTTGGAACTTTTTTCGAATTTGGTAAAAGTGGTAATCTATATATTTTTGGGGTTGCTGAATCGTAATATGTCAAATTTTCAAAATTGAAATTGTCGGATCCAATATGGCGCACAGTAGAGCAAAAAAAGCATCTGTGGACAAATCAATTTTCAGACTAAACTACTCATTCGATTTGGACGTTTTTAAAAAAATTAAAGTGTATTAAATTCCCCATCGTTACAATGAAGGACATTTTTGAAAAATTTCCTCAAAAATTTTTTATTTAATAAAAAAAATGAAAAACAAAATTTTGTGACTTTTCAAGATTGCCATTTAGTCAAAAAAAATTTCATTTTACCGAAAATGGTTTACGTCGAGGCAAAAACTCATTAAAAATGACTTCTAGCAGTACTAATTTAATAAAACTAATCAAAATATTCCAAACAAAGCAATTTGAAATATTTTTAAAAAATTTTATTTACTTCCATTGCAATGTTCCGGAAATATTCCACTGAAATTAAGGGCGACACTGCATATGGGCGTAAGTGCCAAATTTCCAAAAATCGTTTTATTGGCTTAAACTACTTGTTTTCTCCTAACTCATTTCCCTGTAGAAGGTTTTGGTTCTGTTTGATTTGGAAGTGGGTCAGGGGAAGAAAAGAAGTGCATAAGGGTGTAATTTCCATGAGCCCAAAATGTCATTTCTGAGAGTTGTGGCGTCACAAAAAAGAATTAGTTGTACGAAAAAAGAATTTATACATAATTCATTATAAGTTGAAACAGTTGAAAGAAATAATGTTTTTTCCCGAAGTCGTTGCTTCTTTTCGCCTGCTCTTTTCGCGTTTTAATAGTTTTTACCAAACTGATCAATTTTTCTTTTTTGAAGTGTCATCTAATAGGACTAAACTTTTTGTAAATTTGAGTCCGATTGGAGAAATTCATTTTTTGGGATGGACACATTTGAGAAATAATGCCCCTATATGTTTCTGCGTAATAAGCATGGAGCCTTACTTGAGTTTCGAGTATTTTTAAGTAATGTGAATGCATAGGAAGTTGATATACAAGGGTAATGGAAATCATTTTCGGGGAGTTTGAAAGGAAAAAAATGAGGTCGGACGTCCCTAACTTCAAAATTTACTAAGTTCGCAATGTATGACATTTGACCTTGGCAATATAAATATTTGAAAAATCTTTTAAAAATATTCCAGAAACAGGTAAACATTTTTTAAAATATAGACAACATCTCTGATTGCGCGATTTATTTGATATTGACTACACATCTTCAATATATCCTCTCGTTTAATAAAATTTCGAATTAATAGTTCGATAAATATGACATTTTGTAAAACATATTGTGCCAAAATAGTGATTATTATTGACTGCTATTTGAAAATACTGCTGCGAAATCTATTTTCAACTGTATGAAAATCTTCGTTACCCTAAAATTAACAAATCTACGTCGTATCTTGAATAGTTTGAATCACGATCTTCGAGTTTTATTTTAAAATAGCAAAATCGTAAAACCTGACACAAAACTTGGGGACAGACTTTGGAGCGATTTTTCGCATCTTTAACTGTAAAATATTCAACTTACCACTCCATAATAATCTTTTTCAACTAATTTCAATCGATTTTCATAAGCCCAAATTATTAAAAAAAATATTTTTGATATTATTTAGCAATTTTCTATTTTAAATTTGTTGTTTGGGACATCGCGTAACCTGACATTTTCCGAACACTTGTATTTATAACTTCTAAACGAAGTCGTCTAAAATTTTGAAACTTTCCTAAATTTCACCCTGATATGAGTATTTTGCTCAGATATATTTAGAAAAAATTAATTCGTCACAGGATATGTGAAAAATGATAGGGACTTAAAATGGTCAACTTTTTGGCAATCACCCTTATAATTTAGGATATAAAATTTTATCCACGAAATAATACGAAAGCTATCAAAATTCTGCGTAAAATAAGCCCGAGGTGAAGTGATTTTGTTCATTTTGTAAGGAACTAATGCAAAAATAGTGCATTTTTCGACTTTTAAGAAAACTTACAATAACCTATGAAATAATTAACATTTTTGAATGTCCTTAAGCTCATTTGTGAGATAAATCTCCTTAGAATTTCATGAATGTATGAAGAGAACTCTCTAATTTTTTCTCTCGATTTTGCCAAAGACTGAACTTGGAACAAAAAGTTGTAAAATTTCAAATAAAGCGAAAACTCTGAAAAATTTGATAAACATAGAATAGAAAAATTTGATAAAACATAGAAATTAATATTCCTATGTATTATAAAAAAATTTATTAAAATGTAATATGGACTGATTTTAAATATTTTTCCATAATACAAATTTTACAACTGTTCTGTGCCAACTTCAGTTTTGGCGAAATCTGGGAAAAAAATTGGAGAGCTCTCTTCATACATTCATGAAATTTTATGGAGACTTAACTTTAAAATGAGCCTAAGTTCATTGAAAAATGTTATTTATTTAATAAGTTATTGCAATTTTTTAGGACAAATCGAAAAATGCACTATTTTTGCATTAGTTTCTTACAGAATGAACAAAATCACTTTACCTTGGGCTTATTTTACGCAGAATTTTGATAGCTTGCGTATTATTTTGTGAAAAAATTTTATCCCGTAGATTACAAAAATTATGAGAACTTATGCATCTCACAAAAAAAAGGTGTGGCCGGTACTGTATTTCTAGAGAATATTTCCTAAACATTACATAGAAATATTCCAATGGTCGGACATTATATTATTCCTGGAACATTGCTGTAATGTTCCTTGGGAATATTCTGATGGAATATGGAACATTGGAACAACCGACCATGGAACATGGAACATTCCTGGAATATGAATGGAATATTGCGTGTTATGTGTTTTTATTTTAGTTTGATTGTCCTCTTTCTGGGTAAAAATGCTGAGATTGTCGAAATCTCGGAATCAGGAAAGTTTAATCTTTAGACGGGAAACCATGGATTGGGGAATCCGTGGGTCGGTACTGCGAAACCCCGAGACACCAGGAGCCGCGGAGACTCATTCTCAACTGGATAATCATTCCAGGCAATTTAGCAATGAATGAAAAAGTTCCTAATTCGCCAGTTCAATGATGAAGCCTTTCCGTCAAAACGTCCGTTCTGAGGGGTTGGGGGCGTGGAGTTCTTCCCACGCCTCGTCCGGTTTCTTATCCCGACTCGCCTCCTGCGATTCCACATTTTATCATTTATATTACCGAGAAATTTCTTCACTGGCCACATTTCAATCAACTTTACGACAATCCTGATAGCTGCAGTTATTCTGAAATTCTTGGCAAGTGCCGCGAATCCAGAGAACAATGTTAATCTCTGAAACCGGATTTTCTTCCTCACAGTTATTACTTGTATCCTTATTATTATTTTTTATTTATTTTTTATTTTCATTAATGAGGGACTATAGAAAGTTATTGTCTCTCGATAAATTGACCGTTGACATCGATTATTACGACATCGCCGAGGGCGAATGTTTAAGGCACTTTTGCACATTTCGAAAGGCAGGCCACTCCTCGGTATCGCCAAGTCACCGATTGTGAGATACCGACTCTAGATAAGAGCTAAAGACTGCATTAGATTATTAGACAATCGATGTCGAAGCTTATCGATCTTTGATATCTTCACGCCTTCACAATCAACTTTATCTGTGTCGGAGATTTTAAGAAATATGAGATTCAGAATTTTAATCACTCCCTACGTCTTTTTAATTGAATAAGGTCTCAAAAAAGCCTCCCAAAGTTTGAATTTTTCGATTTTTTTCTTAAGGTCATATACACAGAGAAAAATATTTGGTTGAATCAATCAAATTTTGGTTCGTTCAACCATAGAATTTGGTTATTATACGGTCAACCAAATTTTTGGTTAAGTGAACCAAAATTTTTAGCAGAAAATCCCAAGGAAAGAATTTAATCTGCAGCAAAATGAGAAATCGAAAAACGAAAGACTGTGACAATAGAATAAATGATCCACTTCAGATCAAAATAATATTGCTGCAGATTAAAATAATATCCCATGATTTACTGTGTAGCTGATTTAATAAAAATAAATAATTTGGTATATTCAAGCAAAGATTTGGTTCAATCAACGAAACATTTGGTCGAATCAATAAAAATTTGGTTATCTTAACCAACATTTTTGATTAAATCAAATAAATGATTTGAATTAATCAACATTTTTGTTTAAATCAACTAAACGATTTGGTTTAATCAACATTTTTTTTTGAGTGTACCAGTAGGACGCCCTAAAAAAACAAAAGTTTTTTTGATTACAAATGACATCCCCTAAAAAACTTCCATGTAATGCAAAAACAATAATTGTGAACTTTTTTTTTAATTTTAGAAGTTAGAATGCAGTTTGGGCCTAAAAATCTTAAATTATCATTTTAAAAAACATATAAAATTGAACAAATTTCGATAAAGCTGTTAAGTCATCCTTAAAAGTGAAAAATCACACCTTATAAAAAGTCAAAAATTGATTTTCAAGTTATGTTCTTTTTTCAGGGATAATTATTGACTGAATTAATGACAGAAATTATCAAGTATCGAATAAAAAATGTTACGTAAATTTTTTTTCGAAAAATGCCGTATTTATCCAAAAACTTCCCCTTTTGAAGCTAAACATTATACTTTTCGCTTTTTCTAAAGCAAATATAAATGTATTACATGCAAACAGCTTTTGAAAAAAATAATATTGTGAAAAAAAGGAACAGTGATCAAATAACACTCTTGGGAGGATTGAACCACCCCTTTCAGGACTTAGAAGTATATAATATTTTGTTTAGTGCGTTTAATGTAGTGATTTTGAATTAAAAATGATGGAAATTCCGCAAGAGAGTATATGTAACAAGTATTAAATTAAAAACACCCTAATTTGTGAAAACCACCGCTTTTGAGTTGAAAAAATATATACTTGCTTTCTATTTTAATTATTTTATTTATTTTTAATCTATTTTTATTCATTTTTAAAATTTTTATCCACCCCTTTTAAGTCCAAAAAATAGATACTTGCTTTCTATTTTACCTATTTTATTTATTTTTATCTAGTTTTATCTATTATTTATTATCTATTTTTATTTATTTTTATTTATTTCATCCATCCCCTTTGAGTCCAAAAAAAAGATACTTGCTTTTTATTTTATCTATTTTTTAAACTTAAGGGGGGGGGCGGTTTACAAATTAGGGTGTTTTTGATTTCATACTTGGT
>JBAGKK010029646.1:0-11035 GCA_037177015.1 Euceroptres primus
TTTTTTCAGAAAAATAGTACTTATAATTTACAATAAGAATGCTGGTATAAATTTTTCCTCTGCGGGTCATACTTTCTAAATAATCACCCCTCAGAGTGGGGGGTGATTTGTACCGCGCAGGTGGCACGCTCCTTACGTAGCTCATATTTTGAAAGGGGGTCGTTTTTCAATAAAAATGTACATAACTGAAATTATGAAGAATTTTCCATTGTACAATTTAAGTCTCATACATTTTTCTCAAAAAAATATATTGTTTCAAGATATGAGCCATGGAAGGAGCGTGCCACCCGCGAAGTGAAACTCACCCCCTACTGATTACTCAGAAAGTATGACCCGCAGAGGAAAAATTCAACCGGCATTCTTATTGTAAATTATAAGTTCTATTTTCTTGAAAAAGAGTAATTTCTTTTCGATGCACCATTTGCAAGATAAACGTCAAAAAGCAATTTTTGGGGTTGTTTTTCTCGATTTAAGGGTGGTTTCACCCTTCATTTCAAGTCCATCTTATTCTATGTTATCTACCAATGCCTTAAGGAATATGTATGTCCAGTATTAATAATTTATTTTGAGTTTTTTTTAATGTTAAAAAAAAATTGGCCGCCATTTAGAATTTTTTTCACCCTTAAATTTATAATTAGCAACCCCCATATACATAGATACACTATTTTCGTGGCTTTAGGACTGCACTTGTTCCAGTTATTCAACTTTAAAGACTATTTTACGGAAATCTTTGTTTAAACAAATAAATAACAATTGGCGGAAAAATCTTTTTTTTTTAACTTTTCATTGCACAACTTGAGCAACACAATGTAAAAGGTTTTATTCAAATCGGTGGAACGCTGCCGGGTACCCTAGTTTTTCATTTTTAACGTCTAACGTGACTCCTCTACTCTGAGAACCCGCTGTACGTTCGACACTGTGCAGCGGTTCAAGTGGGGATATCGAGTGAAGATGCAGCGTTGGCCTCCTTCTCACGCACGTACGACTTTCTATGCGGCGCTCTTTATTGGTCCAGCTTAATCCTTTCATAACTCAAAAACTAAAACTTCAATACATTTTTGCCAGAGGAAGTTTCGGTTTACTTACTTGTTTTTATACAGCCATATAAGTCCGGACACTTAGTTTTGGGACACCCTGTATATAAATGTAACTTGCTCATTAAAAATGCACAATTAACCAAAAATTTCATTTTTGCCAATTTTCAAAAAATTCTTATATCAACAAATATTTTTTTTAATTTTAATTTTTATATTATTGTTTGTTATCATTATCTGTATTTCCAAAAAATTTGACGTAATCTTTCGCTCACAGGAAAATTTTTTTGAAAAGATTAGGTTACTGGAAATTCAATTTGTCGAAAATAAAAAAAAGTACCACTTTCATATTTAGGGTTCTTAAAGCAAACATCATAAGCTTTATTTTTCTTTAAAACAAAAAAGGAAAGAAAAGTGTCGAAATTATAGAAAAATTCAAAAATATTTTTGAGTTTGGAAAATGAAGACTAAATTTTGAATTTTACAAATTTTTTTTTATGCCACTCGAAAGGAAGTGAAAAAATCTAACGGAAATGTTCAGGTCAAAATTTTGTTTATGGCATAAAGAATTAGTTATATATATTCGAAATGAAGGCTGTGAGCACAAATTCCAAAAATTTCACCCCCTCTACCTCGAAAAGTTTTTGCCTAAAGTGATCTATCTTTTTTGTGAGAAGTACCATCCAGTAGGAGTAAACTTTGTGCAAGTTTGAGCCGGATCGAACAGCTTGATTTTTTTCGGGTGGGTACACTTCAGAAATTATGCCCCGTTTGTATTAAAAAAATCGCGTCTTATTTTAATTATTTGAGGTGTAATCACATCAGAACTAAGAAGTGTTATTGATATCACTAATAGGAGATAATGTTGAAAATAATCTTCCCTAAGAATTCCCTAAAGATCTGGAATGGAGTAATAAAAAAACCACATTTTCAATTGTGAAACCATCCAATGAATTAACTCTGCAACTGAGCGTGGCATTCGATGGACAAATTTTGGAGGATTAATTGATGTCAGTCTGCTATTAATAACGTCAATAAACGCATACAAAGAGAAAGATTGTGCACGATGTTCTTTGCATTAACTCATTTTCATAAGGAAATGCATAAACATCGCCCTGAGACTCTAAAGGAACACTTTGACCTTCAATTAAGCAAAATGAGCAACCGTATTTACCGTTTAGGTTGACAAAATTTAAGCATTCACAACAAGCAGGTGTATTGGAAGTTCCTGTAAGAGGACCCCTTATTGGTTCATTAATGCTTAGCACAAATACTTCAATACCTCCAGAGAGTTTTTGTAAATCTGACCGGGGACTATAAAAAAATCTGTTCATATTAGACTTACTATTGACATGCCATAACCCAGCAAGTAAAGTATTTTGTCCTTTTTTCCTACTTCCGAAAGTTAACTCATTAATGATTTAATAAATGGGCCAAACACTGATTCTTGATGATTTAAACACTGGTATTCTATCTGTGTATCAAGAAATAGAAGTGTTGTTTGGGTCCGACATAAACCATTATGAATCCATATTTGATATAAAATGCCATCTTAAATGTCTGTTACAGTACCTGGTTGATCCATTTGCCTGTTAAATCGATGCTGTAAACTATTATAAAAATCCTTTCGCTTATACTAATACCATATGTACTTATACCAAATGAAACTATTTTTTCTCAAACCTTGGCTGAAGCAGTGGAAATTAATGACTGGTATGATGTCGTAAAGACATTTCATTGTTACATTGTGATGTAGCAGGATTCTTGAAATCAATAACATGCTCACCGCAACAGTTACCGGAGATCCTCGATATAACGGTCGATCAATAAGATCATCTTCGTTGCCGAGAAATATGTCTGCATATTCATTGTCTGATTCAGTTGAGCTACTGTAGTCAGTGCTGGAGTCCTCCTTGAATTCGCTTCTTAATCTTCAGCATTAACCTGAGATGCAAAACTCTCTTCACTCGCATCCTCCGATCCTGTGTTGTAATTTGTAATTTATTCAAAAAAGTTCCTAGGGCTCAATAGCCCTCTAAGGAACAGATATTTAACAGTACGTACTTAAATCTAAGGTCCATATACATAGACTGATAACGCAAGGAGAATAAAAGCGAAAAGAGTAGTGAGTATTAAACTCTAAAATTAAAATTAAAGTGGCAAGCCAAAATATAATATAAAATAATAGATTAGTTAAACAAAAATGTACTGAATCTATCACAATCAAAAGATTTGGTTGTAGTGCAATATAAGTACAAGCATATATGCAATAAGAAGAAAAAGAAAAAAAGAATAAATAAAAATAAGAGAATAAAAAATATCTTAGAGAAAGTTACAGTACCCTAGCTTAACCATTTACATAAAAATAATACCGCAAGGGTAGAGTGAAAATCCAGTCACTGAGTGTATTATATGTTCGAAATAGCAGCTACCAATATGTAATGTCAAGCAGAGAGTTCGTATTATTAAGTAGATATTTGAAAAAGCTCTGCTTAAAATGATAATGTGAAGGTGCCTCTCTGATACAAAGTGGAGGTTTATTCCACAGGCGTGCACCCCTTACAATCTACCTCTGCATTTTGCGTATTTTGTGTGCTGGAATTTTAAGGACTAAACCTCTGTCACGAAGTCTGACCTGGTTAGGATTTTCATCAACGAATGTGAATAATTTAGAAATGTAGTGAGGAATTTTATCTGTGAAAGTGGAATATAGTATGAATGAATCTATGGCATATGGCATATGAAAAATTGCCTTCTTTTAACCACCGCCAAGAACCCAGCTCTTTGACGATATGGAGAGATGTGTTCACTTTTAGGTCAATTTTAAATAAAACGGATGCATGCATTCAGTCCTCGTTCCAGTTTCTCATTTACGTCCTCCGTGACGTAATCAAATGCAATGCAGCCATAATCAAAAAACGGTAAAATGAAACTTTTAACTAGTAGTATCCTGGTTGTGGTAGGAAAAGAGTCTTTTTTTTAATGTAGCTGCTGTAGAATTCTAAAGGTATTTTTCGAGATTGTCATTATATGTTCCTTCCAGGACTGAATGCAATTTGTTAAAAATCCTAAATCTTTAACAATTTTATGGTAAGCAATCGAGACATTACCGAACTTAAAAGATGGGTATCATTTCTAGAGTACTTCTAGAAAGAGGGTGGCAGGCGACAATGAGGTTGGTTTTGATGAGGTTCAACATGAGAGTGTTCATCACAGTTCAGAAACCCACGAAGTCTATGTCCGCCTGAACTCTCCCTAGGTCATTTTTCAGATCTAGCACTGGCCCTAATAGATAGAGTTTAATGTGATCAGAGTGAATGTGTTTGATTAGAGAGAATTAGATTAGAGTTGATTAGAGTGATTTGATTTGATTAGAGTGATTAGAGTGAATGTGTTTAATGTGATAATTGCAGAATCTCAATTCTTCGCCTAAATCTGAAGTGTATATATTAAACATAGTAGGCGCGAGAGAAGACCTATAGGGAACCCCCTCTTAACAATTCCCCAGTTCAATAAGTCACCCTTACTATTCCTAAGCCGTTCGCACCGATTACTAAGATAAGACTCAAACCATTTAATAACAGAGCCAGATAGTTTTTAAGGCTTAAGTTTCTGAAGTAGAAGATTGCAGTCCACCGAGTCTTGGAGAAATCAAGTAGTACCACCAATGTGATGTCATTTCTATCCATTGCCAATTTCATATCGGTAATGAATTTGAGCTAAGCTGTTAAGGTGATATGTTTAACTCTAAAGCCGTATTGCAAAGAATCCATTAATTTATTTATTCCGAGAAAATTTGTCAGCTGGCGATGTACAATCCGCTCGAGTGGCTTAGATATTGCGTTCAAAATTGAGATAGGACGGAAGTCATTAGAAGAAGAAGGCTAGAAGTTTTGGGAACAGGCCAAATAACTGCCATTTTTCAGTCTTTTCATTTTCCATTTTCCTGTCTTGGAAAATCCCACTCTGCAGCGAAGACTTATAAATCTGCAATATAATCAGGAAAATAACAGGCAGTTGAAGTCTGATCATTTTATAGAGATTCTGTCTGGGCCAATAGAATTTGAGTGGACTTCCGAGATTACGTCCAATAGGGTCTCAGGGAAGTTGTCTGAAAAGAAGTTACTATCGTCAAAAGCAATCTCTCAATCTAACTTTTGTTTGCACTAGGTCGCGGAGTTTACGGGATTCAGGTTGAATAAGAGCATTTTTAGTTATGTTAGCCAGTCTACGTTTTGAGTTTCGCGTCTTCATTAAATCTCTAATTTCAGTAGTTAACCACGGCGCAGCTTCTGTGCGTAATCTAGGGGCATATAGTGGTGCGAACTTGTCAAAGGCCTCCGTTAGGATAGCAACTAGCCCGTTTACCTTGGCGTGCACATCCCCAAAAGATATAAAATTATCTCAATCGTAGGTCTTTAGATGGTCAAGAAATCCCTGAACATCAATGTTATTGAGCCCACGGATTAGCGTAGCAGTTGGTCTGGTGGGCAGATTATAAGATAGTAGGTATTCGATGTTGATAAGACCATGGTTGGAAAGGAAAGGAATGGGGTGATGCCTATGAGCAGTTACTTTATTTAAATCATCTTGAGATGGTCCAAATGACCCTCATAATAAGATATTAATTCATATAAAAATAAAATAAGAAAAGCAATCAGAAAAACCAAGTATTAAATTATTAAGTATCAACTTAAAAATAAGGGCACTAGACAAAAGATGATACGGTACTGAGCACCGAGACAGTTCTAGAATATTCCAGATGGAAGCAATAAATAAATACGCGGGAGAATAAATATTCGGCGAGAGAAAATAGCACCAAAAATGTCGAGAGGACCGATTAATAGAACTAGGGGGGACGAGAAAAGGCGCCAAAGATTCACGGCCGAAAGAAAAAAAGTGCCGGCGACCGATAGTGGGGAGGCCAGAGGCCCAAAACGATAAAAGCGGCTCGCTATCAGGTCTCAGCCTCTTACGCTTTGATCCTCATAACGAGGTGAGAAGCGCAGTTTTATTTCTTTCAAGCGAAGTAATCCTCTAGCTCATAGAGTTTAGCACAAGAAGGGGCACCTAACTTCCGCTGCTCTCTATTCCTGAGAATTTGGAAAAGATTTTGTCTACCAGTCCTCCCGATAGGCAAGTTTAGGGAAATTAGGAGTTACCAAATATAAAAAATTTAGCATTTAATATTTTATTTATTTGACAATCGCAAGCCACGATTTTCAGCTAAATTTACAATCGGTAGAATTTATACACTGTTAAACAAAACAGAGAACTGATCGAAAAAAAATAATTCTGGATGCACAAAACAAGCCTGAGTGGTATAGATTAATTTTTGATTCCATTCAGAATTTTCAACTCACTTCTTGGGAGCTCATTTGGATGGAATGGCAGGAATTAATTTCTTTTTAACGTATGACGTTCAATTATAAATAGCCTGAATTGTGCAAGCAAAAATACTGTTCACTCCGAATTTTCAACCCATTACTTGGAAGCTCATTTGGGTGGAATATCAGAATTCGGCTCGCAATCAATTTAGAAGATATAATTCAACAAGCAATACAAGCCAACTGAAACTTAAATAACCAGATATTATCACGACACTCATGTATGTGTGAATTATAATAATCGGTTATAAGGCGGCAGCTAATCTTGTGCATTGGTTGCGTGTGAAGATTAAACGTGGCACACAGCTGAACTCAAATTAAATAATTCAATCCACTGCCAGAGCAAAAAGGTTCTGAAGACTTGTGCATTTTGCTTGATGGTTAGGCTAGGAATTCTATGGGGGTTGAGTAATTAAGTGGAGCACAGACATTGCATCTCGTTTGCCAATACTTGTTTAATCCATAGTTTTCAGATAGGAAATATTTGGCAACTGATACCTGTCTGTGTTTATCACGTCAAGGAGCTAGCTCAGGGCAGGAAAAAGCCATTATAGACTGTGTTTTGATTTTGAATTAACTTTTGGTATTCGCAGACTTTCAACCTTCTAAGGAGAAATTTTTTTTTAATAAATAAAATTCAAACGCTCAATCATTCTCGCCACGGAGTTGCCCACAATCAAAAATTAAATAGAGTTCTAACAATCCAAGTGATTTATGGAACAAACATCATAAATATAAAAATAAAAGCAAGTTGAAAATCGTAGATTTCGAGTGAAAGAAAATAATTATTCTATTAAATTCAACTGCACTTCCTAACACGACTGAGAACAAAGCAAATAATTGCCCTCAGTACATCGCGATAAGAAAATAATAAATTAGCTTAAAGAGCAAATAATTGTTGGACGAAATTCCAACAATTCGCACTCGAAGCTACAGCTTTTTAATTTAAAAATAAATCATGATTGAAATAAATTGAACCATTCAAAGCCCAAGTTTAAATAACCAGTGATTATTATGAATTGAGAAACTTTGAGTTAAAATAGAGCAACTGATATTTTGTAATTTATCCCTGGCGATAGGAAA
The DNA here is from genome assembly GCA_037177015.1 of Euceroptres primus. NCBI lineage: Eukaryota > Metazoa > Arthropoda > Insecta > Hymenoptera > Figitidae > Euceroptres > Euceroptres primus. The sequence continues at coordinate 7,505 of JBAGKK010029646.1, forward strand.
CCGTTACAATCTACTATAATAAGGTCAATCCTCGTGCTAATCCGGTCAATGTGGTGAGTGAAATCATGCGGAACGATGGACAAACCGGCGGAGAAAACGTTGTATTTAGATTTGTGTATAAATTCCCCATTAGAATGATGTTACTAATATTTGGTACGTGCGCAAAAATATCTGACTCCAGTTCCTTGTTATATCTGGCATTGGGGGGTTTGTAAATCACCCCTACTAACAACAGGTCTTCGCCGGCGAAAACTTCAAGGAATAGATAGTCCGCTGTCGGGTCAATTTTCTGTGGATTCGAGCCTACCGAGTAGCCTGAAAGACTTACATGTAAGTAAATGCACGCTCCACCACCCCTTCGCCACTCTCTGTTCAGACGAAGCAGCAATTAATTCTTTATGGCAACGGCACTGAAAGGAGTATCTGATTTCAACCACATCTCTGAGACTGAAATAATTTGGTAATGACAGGAGCTTACAAAATTTCTGAATTCAAGAAAGTAAGCCTGGAGAGACTGAGCATTGCCGTGGCAAATTTTTAGCTTGTCCATGTGCTTAAGTGAAAGTACAAAACACGTAAGATAGGTAGAACCGGAAGAGAAAACCCGTCAAAACATGAGCCGCTGAGCAGAATCCCGCATCAGGCGCTGCAGAGGACAATAATGGAATAGAGAGTACAGTTCTTCAAGGGTGCATCTCTGACGAGATGACATTCTGCATGCTCTGAAACAAGAAACAAGAAAGACCCGAACACATGAACCCTCATGAGATACAAAACTCACCAAATAATAGAAAAAATTGCGAAAACAAATAGAGTAAACCGCACTAAAAAATAATCAGAGAAGTTACACATATACAAAATTACAAATAAATATTATAACAAAAAGGAAAAAGCTCTCTTCTTAAAGGAAACAAGATGTTAGTGGAAAATATTTTATATGATTTAGCAGCAATCCAGAAGTATATACATGAAACTTTCCCAGATGAGACCGCAACTGGACCAAACTATTACTCAGATGGAGAAGAATCCACCTCCTTAAAAACTTCAACTTCCAGTAGGAAAAGGAGCCGTACACCAGGATCTAAAGCAAACCAGGATAAAAAACCGAAAAAAATGAAAAATCCAAGACTTAGCACCACATTAACTTTCTTTTTTAAAACTCCTCATTCAGCTGAAAAAAATAAACCGCCTCTTGAGATGCCATAACACAGAAGACACACACCACGATCTTCACCCAGAATTATATTCTGGAACGTTAGAGGATATGAGAACTGCATCGACATACTGGACACAATAAATTACAATGACATCATCTGCTCGAGTGAAACGTGGCTGACTACACCGCCCTGAATAAACATAAAAAACAAAAACTATGATCCTAAAATCTCGTTTAGCGCAGCGATCAAAACAGCTACCAAAGGAAGGGCAAAAGGAGGTTCGCTGATTATCACCAACACATATGTATATCAAACGGAACAACTTTATTCAACTGACGACTCCATATTCATCAAAATACAGGGTAACGATGTTAATTTTATACTAGGCTCAGTTTGTTAGAACCCAAGTCCTAATGCAGACGAATTTATAGCGACAATAGAAAAAAGTATAAGTTTTATTCTTTCTCAATATCCGGACCATGCTATCGTCAAAGGGGGCGATTTTAACGCCAGAATAGCAAATTTAAATCATTTTAATCCAGACGTTTTACCTAACAATATAAATATTATGGCCAAAAGGATGAGTCTGGATGGGGAATATAATTCAAGAGGTATCAAGTTGCTGGAATGCATGGAGAACAATGGTTTTATTTTAATTAATGGAAGAACTCAAGGTGATTATCCAGTTATCATTCTTTTCAATGATTTATAACTCTTTTAAAATCAATAAAAGTAAATATTCGCAATACAGCTTCGGTAGGGTTTTTCATGTCCTTTCTTCTGATCACAAGCATTTTACGAAAAAATAATTGTTTGATCTTCAAAAATGAAGGTTAAAATAATTATTTCTTCAACAAATGCTCTAATGTTTATTTTTTATGAAACTGTTCATTTGAATTAAAAATTTAAATATTATATAAAATAATAAAATTGTAAATTTTGCTATTGTTTTTGTTTAAGAAAGACATTTGACCAAAATTGTTTAATCTAGATATTTTTTATTCAATATTGAAGATGTGAATTCAAATAATGTTTGCAGAAACTGTAGGAGGTTTCTCGTTATACATAAAAGCCACAGGGAGAGCCTCGATTAAAACGAGAATTCCTTTGAAAGTGATTGATTATCCACAAAGCATGCTCGCATTCGAAGCGAGACAAAGACGAATCGAATATAATTTATCTGTGGGCAGTTGGACCACTCGATGATCTGTAAAGTGCGTGCCTGCAGGCTTAGATATTCAACTGAATTATCTCAAGTCTAGAGAGATTTGCTCCGAAACTGATGAAATTCTGATTTAATGCAGTAAAGTGACAATGAAAAATGTTGTTTTTAAAATATTAAATTATTATATCACATTTAATTTTAATGAACTTTCTATATAATTCATTTAAGGAAAATATGTAAATGTAATTATTGTTTGAAAAAAGATTAATTACAGTTTTATGAGAGACTTGTTCGATTGGTTTATTTTGTTATCTTTAAAGTAAAGATCAAAGTGAAACTTGGGTATATTAAAATCCTTCTTTCCTTCCTCTCTTTGCTTGTGAATATAGTTTTATAAAGGAGAAAATGTTTCAGATATGATTATAACGTGATTAAACATGTTTTTGAAAACAAAATTAAATTATATTTGATATTTAAATCTATTTAAATTTCAAAGCTTCAACTAAACTTGAATTTAATTCTTAAGCTTCATATTCTTATAATTCCAAAGAAAATACATTTAAAAACAAACTAAATTAAAATAAGAAAATAATTCAACTTCATTTTAGACATAAAAGGCTCAGGATGTGAAACTTTGATTAATTTGAGTTCAGGATCTCAATATTATTTCAGGAAGTACTTTAGAGTGTACACTTGAAAGTTGATTAGAGTTGCGGTTTTGTGGTAAGTCGATTAAGTCTGATGTTTGAGTTACCGGACAGCCTTAGTATGCTAACGAATATACATAATGTATGAATTAATTATCAATTTCATTATTCATTGCCTCATTCTCTCGAGATTTACATAAATATATTGATGCTGGTAAACCACCAATGATTATTATTGTTCTCAATTGTCAAAGAGATTTGATGGCGATAAATAAATTCACGACTTTGGATCTCCAGGATACTTGTATAACGTAAAAGAGGGAGAAGCGTTAAAGTTTCTGGCTAGAATGAGATGCGGTAATTTTGAAAATGAGAATAAATATTGGCTAAGCGAAAAAAAGCGTAGATATGCTTTTTGTAAAGTAGGGTGGGACAATTTGTCCCACTATATAGAGGAATGCGAAGCAGCCAAAGAATGGTTTAAGGATCTGCTAGGTAATAGTACTAAGGATAAAATTAGCAAATTAGTTCAGGAAAACTTCGAGAGAAAAAATGTAACAAT
>JBAGKK010029657.1:0-11034 GCA_037177015.1 Euceroptres primus
GAATAAAATATAAATAATTCATACATTATAAAACGAAAAATCAACGCCAAATAGACCAATGTTAATAATGTATGAAGTTTATATATTTTTTAAAACATGGTCGCAACTTGGTTTAGAATTTAGATGATAGTCACTGGATTGACCCAAAGCTATATAAAATGATAGAAACGCTTTCTTTCGTCAAGTTAAAATAGCTTCAAAATTCACCGTCTTTTGAAGTTTTGAACATTAGGTTATGCTCATGTATGAAATGTTAGTAAAACAATGCTGTATGTGAATATTGATAGTGAAACTTTGCTGTATGCGATTCGACATACAGCTTTGTGTGACTGAGAAATTATATAACTGATGAATTAGGACCTGAAATGCATATTAAATAAACTAAATGAAGAACAGAGTAGATCGAAGAGGCAAAAGTAACTATTCGTCAGGAAATTAAGATAAAAAATTCAAAATTATTTCAGGATTTCAGTTTTTTGAGCTTCATATAAAATCGTCTGAATGGACGATAATGCACAATTTAGACAATGCAGAATATAGTAGACAGCAGAGAAAGTGACTATTAGTCAGGAAATTAAGATAAAAAATTCAAAATTATTGCAGGATTTCAGTTTTTTGAGCTTCCTATAACATGTGTGTTGAATAGCACGCTTCAATTTTTATTTTTAATTTTGGAATGAACATTTTAATCTGAAGTTATTGAAAAAATAAATTCACGCAAGAGGAGATTTTTCCTCAAATTTCGAATTCTCTGCACAGTGCAAAACTGGAGCATATTCACAGAGAAAATAAACAATTTCCTGCTTCGAAAGACGATTCATACGCCATCGAAATGGTGGTATAAATATTGAACATAGAGTTTCTATTTTAAATCCGTTTTCGAATGCATATTGGTTTTTAAATTAATAATTACTAATTAATTAATTACTTAATCAAGGAAGAATGTTTTTGATTCATTGAATTTATTGAAGAGAATTGAATTATATAAAGTTAAATGTAAAAAACTGTAATTTTTAAATCAATAACCGAGCTTGAGATTACGACAATGTTGCAGTTTGAGAGATGTAGAATCAAATCCTTTCAATATAATTTTCTCGGTCACGACATGTGATCTTGAATTGATGCGTAACATATTACGCTGTGTAAGCGTATTATCTTGTTGATAAATGAAGAAGAAGAATAACTTGATAACTTGGAGTCGAATAGAGTAGTTGACTGTTTTCTACAAATGATTTGGAATGCATAATTAGAGCATCTAAGTGCCTTGATCAGCAAATTCGTGTCATTGAAAGAACAGATGACACCAATATGGAAACCGACAGAGTGATTTTATCAGGTTTTGGAAAACCCAGTTGATTAAAAATAAAAAATAAATAATAATTAATATTAGAAAGGAATTTTGAATCTAAGGATCTTAATTCTGAAGAAGCTAATAGACTAGGGGAGATCGTGTAACAGTGGATAAAACGATTTGCAGTGTTCAATAATAATTAAAATTTATTGAAACAACTAACAAAATAAATTCTTTAAGGGAAAAAAGTGAATTATCGAATTTATAATAAATCAGAAAAAATAAGGCTTAATAAAATCACGATTTGATGTAGTTTTATGAGGATCATAATATTTGGTCAACATAGCTATTTTCATTCTGAAGAAAGAGGCTATTAAAGTCATTTAGAATTGGCAAAGGTTAATGAAGTTAATAATGCACTTCAACTGTGAAAAAAAGTACATTCAACTAACTGAAGACCATTCTTAAGTGATTGCACTCTTGATCTTATAACTAATGGTCCAGTGAAAACAAGCAGAAAGTATTTTTCTTCTCAAAAGTTTAGAAGGTTTTTAAAATCTGAAACAAGTAATTTTTTTTATAGAGAAATTATTATTCACTTTAATAAGGAATTATGATTCAAAATAAAATGATAATGGGATTTGAAAAATTTTATTTTTCTGTTTTAATTAGTTTTCTTGTTTAAGAATAATTTTACTATTTGTTTTAAAATAAAGCAAACAATTTTTCTTCTTAATTTTTAACTATCATTATTGCATAAATTAGTATGGATGATTTGAAATTTAAACCTTATCTTTGTTATTGCTAGTCTAATTTTTATTTTTATTGCACTCAGTTTAATCGTGACAATTGTGGAAGAAAGGTTTGTTGATCATCTATTTCTCCTTCGCACATTTTCGCATAATGTTTAATTCGCCTAATCATTTTAGTAACTAGATCTCGAGACGGATATTACACAAGGCGAGACAAGCTGCAGCAAAAGAAGAGATAGTAAGAGAATTCGCGTGAGAGCTAAGCGATGCATCACTTGGAAACAGGGATGTAGATAGGAGAATGATTTATTATTTTATTTATTAAATACATTTTAAATTATAAGTTCATTTCTTCCTTTCCAATTTTAAAATAGTCTTTAAAGTTTCAGAAACTTGCAATATTTTAAAAAGTACTATTTTAAATCTTATTTTTTGGGCAACTAAGAACTTTTTCGAAAATTCAATTTCGTGATTCAAGAAAATGATATGGACAATTTTTAAAAATTCGACGTAAAATGAGAGCAAGATGAAATAATTTTGTCATTTTTGTAGTAATTCTACTAAATTCTCAAATGTGGATCTTGGAGCAAAATTCAAAAAAATTTTGCAAACCTTTTGCTCCAAGATCCATATTTGAGAATTCAGTAGAATGACTACAGAATTGACAAAATTACTTCTTATTGCTCTATTATACGCAGAGTTTTTAAAAATGTGTTATTTTCAAGAAAAAATTTCAGTTTGTGATTTTTCGAAATTGGTATAAAAATTTGAAATTTTTCTGTCTTGATAGTTCTGACTAGGGCTTACTTGCTTGGTGTACCAATTATAGTAAAAAGAACAATAATTTCATAAACCATTCCTCAAATCAAAAATAATTTTAAATTCAAATATAAAAATAAAGTGACTATTCATTTTTTAAAAAACATCCTCTAGTGAAATTTATTTTGGTAATTTGCCCATCCCTGAGCGAATGAAATGAGTCCCGAGTTTCGCGGAATGTCTTCTATTAATTGTCCCTTTTTCTCCCAACCAGAAGGTCCCTTAGAAGATGACGTGGAATCGAGAGAGGGTAATCCATCGAAGAAATCTCATTTTCGCGAGAGTGGGAGTCTTCGTCTCGAGTGCAAAAGGAACTTAGGGAAGCTGCAGTCGGCGAAGACCTCGAGATGCTCGCCATGCGGCTATTTCTCGTGATCCTCGTCTTTTTCGGAAGATCGGTTTTCTCAAAGTTCTATGTAAGATTCGTTTTTTTCTTCTTTTAATGTAATAAATCTGATTTTTGTGTGCAATATGCAATCCCTTCAAATTAGTGATCGGTGGTTTATGTTTATTTACGTTATTCGCGCGCTCGTTTAAAACAAATTTAGATTTCATATTTTATACAGTTTTCTAATTTCTTTATCACTTGAGGAGAAATGATTTCTTCTGCGGCATTAAGAAAATTTTGATTTTGAGAGTTCAAAAGACAATGAGTTGATAAAGCCTAAGTATTAATCACTTACTCTGTTCTCTTCTTATCAGATTTTTTCACCCAATTTCACAAGCACATATAATTGTTAAACTAACATAAGATAATTGCTAATGAAAATATAAATAGAGAAATATAGTTCATAGTTCATTATATTTAGAAAAATTTAAATACAGATCATTTTTCTGGTTATTTTTTTAGGAAAAGACAAGATTCGATAGATCAATAAACAGTAATAGTATTTCATCAGAGGATGTTAATTATTCAAATTCATTAACATTTACAGATTATCAAACTGTGAGTATCGCTTTTTTTCTTTTTCCTTAATTCAAATTATTTTTATTAATTAAATAATAAAATTAAAAATCTCTCCCTATTTTATCGTAGAATTTCATTGCTTATAAAGATGAATTACAAGGCGCGTGTTATCTCGAAAGTGCAAGAAAAAAGTTTTCCTCTGATATTACTTTTTGGAAAGATATTCTACGAAAAAGAAATTCAAGGACTCTATATGTGTCTGATCACGTCCTAAATAAATCAGAGGTAATTTTGTTATTCATTATGAATAAATTTTATTATTCATTATGAATATTTGCAATTTTATTTCATATTTTATAAAAATGAGAAAAGATTGTTCATAAAATAATATTTTAAATATTAGGCAAAGGAACTCGCAGGTGACCAAGTAGTAGATTTTTGTCAAAATGCCACGATAATATTACTAGTACAAACAAGACCTCAAACGGATTTGGAGAAAGAAGCTCTGAATCAAGAAATACGAAATGAAAAGCCAAACTATGGAAACACACAAAGTTTGGAGAAAATTCAGTCGCCATTTCAAAACCGACTTAAGAGAAATACTTTTATGAAAAAAGACCTGAAACATAATAATCGAAAACGTCGACAAACGGTTCCGTTTCGGGGTCGTTTTAGGGGTCAAACCCAATCTCAATATTTGAGTACGGGTTCAAATGGACAAGAAGATGGCAAAGCTGAAGCAGAAGCCACTCAACAATCATCTCATGCGGTTGTCAGTACGTGATTTTCTTTTCTTTTATTAAAGGGCACAGCAGGATAAGCATTGATAAGCTGCCCCTGCCTGGATTTGGTTGAGATATTTACAGAAAGTTGCCATTGATAGGAGATTAAATTTCCCAAAAATTTTTTTTATGGGAGTTATAGGGGTAAGAAGAAAAATCGAAAATAATTTTTTTTTCTCGAGAACGGCTAAACCGATTTTGAAAAAAAATATATGTTATGGGTTTCAATGCAACAATGTTATAAAAAATATGGGTAAAAAAAATTTTTCAAAATATTTTTGAATTTTTTTTATGATGCACTTGAGGCACTATCACCATTTTCTCCCTAAACGATCTCTATGTATGTACTCTAGAATATGCCCGAGTTTCAAAATGATCGGAGGGGTAGTACGTATTTTAAAAAAATGAAGATTTTGTGCCAGTCATGTGCGGTGTGCAGCGCGCTGGTCTGCGCTGCAGTGTGGACATTGGATGAAAAAATGTTCAAAATAATATTCCGGCTTATATTTTCAACCGATTTTAAAGTTTTTTTTTAAACGGAAATTAAATAAATTCTTAAGAGATCTATGAGAGCCGATTTTTAAAAAAAGTTAATAAATTTTTTTTATTTCAGTATAAACTTTGCAAAAATTAAAATTTTTTAGTTTCCGATGCAACAGTGCATAAATTGCTCAGTTTAAGTGACATTTATGTGTAATCGATAAATTATTATTAACAATTGTATTGATATAAACGGCAACCTGAGATTTTATAATGACTTTGAATATTTATAAAGTGACTTTTGTCTGAAATCCGATTTGAAGTCATGTAAAAGCATTATAAAAATAAATGGAAGTATACTTCTCATTGTTATAAACAAATAATATAAACAAATGCAGAGTTTAAGCAATTTTTGAAAATTTGAGGTACTTTTTTGGAAATTTGTTTCAATTGGTTTGCCACTGATATTCCGGAGCAGTACATTGATATTTTATGAAAAATGTGATTGTTATAACAAATGGCATAAACAAATTCGCTGTTTATGCAATTTTTTAAAGTTTGAAGTACTTTTTTAAAAAATTTGTTTCAGTTGGTTTTCCAGTGATATTCCAGAGCAGTACATTCACATTTTATGAAAAATGTGATTGTTATAAACAAATGACATGAACAAATTTGCTGCAAATTCGTTTAAAGCAATAACGTTTGTAATGAAATGACAATATATTGTCTTGCAATGACGATGGCAAACAAGATAAACAAATTTCTAAAAAAAAAGTATCTTGAACTTTTCAAAATTGCACAAAAAACGAACTTCTTCATGCCATTTGTTTATAACAATCACATTTTTCATAAAATGTCAATGCACTGCTCAGGAATATCACTTACAAACCAATTGAAATAAATTTCTAAAAAAAAGTATCTCAAACTTTAGAAAATTGAACAAACAGCGAATTTCTTTATGTCACTTGTTTATAACAATCACATTTCTCATAAAATGTCAATGTACTGCTCTGGAATATCAATTACGAATCAATTGAAACAAATTTCTAAACAAAATATTTCAAACTTTAGAAAATTGAACAATAACGAATTTGTTTATCCCATTTGTTTATAACAATCACATTTTTCATAAATTGTCAATGTATTGCTCTGAAATATCAATGGCAAAGCAATTGAAACAAATTTCCAAAAAAATTACCTCAAACTTTAAAAAATTGCACAAACAGCGAATTTGTTTATACCAATTGTTTATAACAATCACACTTCTTATAAAATGTCAATTTACTGCTCTGGAATATCACTGGCAAATCAATTGAAACAAATTTCCAAAAAAATTACCTCAAACTTTAAAAAATTGCACAAACAGCGAATTTGTTTATACCATTTGTTTATAACAATCACATTTCTCATAAAATGTCAATGCACTGCTCTCGAATATCACTGGCAAACCAATTGAAACAAATTTTCGAAAAAAGTACCTATAAGTTTCGAAACTTACTTAAACTCTGCATTTGTTTATAACTATGAGAAATATGCTTCAATTTATTTTTATAATGCTTTTACATGACTTCAAATTGGATTACAGACAAAAACCACTGTATAAATATTCAAAATCATTATAAAATCACAGTCTGCTGTTTATAACAATAAAATTATTAAAACAAATTATTAATTTATTATAAACTCTCAATTTTAAAAAAATCGGCTCTCACAGATTTATTAAGAATTTATTTAGTTTCTGAAAAAAAAAAACCTTTAAAATCGGTTGAAAATATAAGCCGGAATATTATTTTGAACATTTTTTTATCCAATGTCCACACTGTGCAGTGTAGACCAGCGCGCTACGCACCGCACGTGACGGGCTCAAGATATTCATTTTTTTAAACTACGTACTACCCCTCCGATCATGTTGAAACTCGGACATGTTATTTTAGAGTATACAGAGATCGTTTAGGGAGAAAATGGTGATGGTACCTCAAGTGCATCACAGAAAATTTTTTTTTTTAATTTTGAAAATTTTTTTACCCTATTTTTAAAAATAATCCGTAATGTTTTTATAAAATTGCTGTATTGGAATCTACAACATATATATTTTTTCATCAAAATCGGTTCAGCCGTTTTCGAGCAAAAAATTATTTTCGATTTTTCTTCTTACCTCCAGAACTCCCATAAAAAAATTTTCAGATATAATCTTTTTGGAAATTTAATCTCCTATCAATGACAACTTCCTGTAGAAATCTCAACCAAATCCAGGCGGGGGCAGCTTATCCATGCTTATCCTGCTATGCCCTTTGATTCAATTTAAATACCCATTAATTATAACTCAAATTGGAATTATTTTAAGGTGGTAGCAGTGGTATGGGTCAGGCACAAAGTATGTCATCTGGCGGAACAGGATGTGAGGGATGTCCAGGATACCCGACAGGATCTGGAGGAGGATCAAGAGTTCCAGGCGGAATATATCCAGGAGCAGCAATACCTGGAGGTGTCGTTGGTCCAGGGGATATTTATCCTGGTGGTGTTACAAAGCCAGGAAGCCCTGGTATCCTAATACCACCATATCCTGGAGGAATTGTACCAGGTGGAGCGGGAACTTATCCTGGAGGGAGAATTCCTGGTCAATTAGGACCTCGGGAAGCAGGTGTGCCAGGAGGAATATCTTATCCTGGAGGAGTGGTACCAGGTAGAGGTGGATCAATTCCTGGACAAACAGGAGTACCAGGAACTGGAGGCGTATCTTATCCTGGTGGTGTCATACCTGGAAGTGGTATTTATCCTGGAGGAACAATCCCTGGACAAATAACTCCAGGAGGGTCATATCCTGGTAGTGGTGTGCCAGGTGAAGGTGTAGTTCCTGGACGAGAAGGAACATATCCTGGAGGTGTTGCACCAGGAACTGGTGGAACTGGGCCTGGAACTTATCCAGGTCAATTGATACCAGGAAGGCAGGGAGGGACAGGAACAGGGGGAGTTACTTATCCAGGTGGTGTTATACCAGGACGACCAGGAATTTATCCAGGTCAAACTGGAACAGGAAGTGGAGGACCAGGAACAGGTGTATCTTATCCTGGTGGTGTTGTTCCAGGAAGACCAGGGACAACAGGAACTTATCCAGGCCAAACAGATGTAGGAGGAACATATCCTGGTGGAGCAATACCTGGACAAACAGTGCCTAGAGGCGGAGGTCCAGGAACAGGGGGTATATCTTATCCAGGTGGTGTTATTCCAGGAAGACCAGGAACTTATCCAGGACAAACAGGCGTTGGTGGGACGTATCCAGGTGGAACAATACCAGGGACTCCAGGAACTTATCCGGGTCAAACAGGTCCAGGCAGTGGAGGGACAGGAACAGGAGGTATATCTTATCCGGGTGGTGTTATACCTGGAAGACCAGGTACTTATCCGGGTCAAACAGGTGTCGGAGGAACGTATCCCGATGAAACAATGCCTGGACAAACAGGGTCTGGAGGGAGAGTGCCAGGAACAGGGGGTATATCTTATCCAGCTGGCTTTATTCCTGGAAGACCTGGAACTTATCCTGGCCAGGCAGGGTCTCAAGGTGGAAGACCAGGAACAGGGGGAATATCTTACCCTGGAGGTATTACACCAGGTGCACCAGGAACGTATCCTCCAGGTCAAACAAGGCCAGGAGGGGGTGGACCAGGAACTTATCCCCCAGGACAAACAGGGCCAGGAGGGGGTGGACCAGGAACATATCCCCCAGGTCAAACAGGGCCAGGAGGGGGTGGAACAGGAACGTATCCCCCAGGTCACACAGGGCCAGAAGTGGGTAGACCAGGAACGGGTGGTATATATTACCCTGGTGGGGTTGTGCCAAGCAGACCTGGAGGTCTTGGTACGTATCCAGGTCAAACAGGAGTAGGAGGACCTGGTACTTATCCTGGTGGAACAGTACCTGGACAAACAGGACCTGGAAGTGGAACAACAGGAACAGGTGGTGTAAACTACCCTGGAGGTGTTATACCAGGCAGACCAGTTGCAACTGGAACTTACCCCGGACAAACAGTACCTCAAAGCGGTGGACCAGGAACAGGGAGAGTATCTTATCCCGGAGGAGTTATACCAGGCGCGCCAGATCAAACAGGGCCAGGAGGCAGTGCAACAGGAACAGGTGGCACATATTATCCTGGAGGGGTTGTACCAGGCAGGCCAGGAGTTCCAAGCACGTATCCAGGTCAAACAGGAGTCGGAGGGGGGCCTGGAACTTATCCGGGTGGAACAATGCCTGGACAAACTGGTACTGGAACAGGAGATTTAACTTATCCAGGTGGTACAATGGCACCAGGAAGTTATCCAGGTCAAACAGGAGGTGGTGGACAAGGAACAGGTGGTATATCATATCCAGGCGGTGTTGTCCCAGGAACCAGGGGAACTGGAGTGGGTTCAGGAGGAGTGCCAGGAACTGGTAGAGTGCCTGGTGGAAGTCCAGGAACTGGAGGAGTAACTTATCCAGGTGGTGTTATTCCAGGAAGGCCAGGAACTTATCCTGGTCAAACTGGACCAGGTGGAGGACCGGGAACTTATCCGGGGGGAACAATTCCGGGTTCAGGAGGAGTGCCAGGAACTGGTGGAGTACCTGGAGGAAGTCCAGGAACTGGAGGAGTAACTTCAGGGATGGGTAAGTTACTTTTTAAAAGGAACTAGTTACCGTTACCGTTACATCACGAAAAAGTAACTTAAGTCGGCGTCAAAAGTACGCGACCTTCACTTTGATCGCTCGTAACTCGTTCAAAAAAAATCGCAGAATACTCTAGCCAGGTACATGTGAAAGCCTAAAGTCTCTCGAATTGAAAGATATGTATATTGTTGTTTTAAAAAATTTGTTACAATAGCGCTGATGTAAAACGTGCCGAAAAACAGGGTTTTGGAGGCACTTTTTTAAAACCTCGACTTTCGAGGCTAGCTAGTTTTAGCTAAGAAATGCATAACTTCTTGAATAACACAACAATGGTTGACTGAGACAAAGGCAAGATAATTTCAATTGATTTTGTGGAAAAACTAAATCTTTGCAGTGAAAACTGACAAAGTTATGCATTTGTTAATTAAGGTTGTTTAAAAAATTAAAAATTATTGTCTAATATCAAGTTATCACTCAAGAGAACCATTGACAAGATATCTGCAGTCACATCTGCGAAGAAACGCATTATATTTATTAGATAATGGTCCAAATGTGCATTTGTTTATAAAAATTCTTTAAATAATGACTATATATTATTTATTTCCATTCAGTTCCTAATTAGACTTTATTACACTTACATTTCCTCCAAAAAATGTCAGTTTAAAGCAACAGAAAGGAGCCAATTCCCAAAAACCACATTTGTTCACTAAATTGTTTATAACAAAAGGAAAATGTTGATTGACATAAATTTTCTTATGTTTCTTGAAATTGGGTCGGCAGTTAAGGGGTTTTAAAAGAAACTATAAAACTTTTGATTTTACTATATGAATAAATTTAGCATATAATATTTGAAATAAAAGTTGTTCATTTTGAAGTATATTTACCTTACATGTAATTTATATTCACATCATCATAAAAAATTTCAGAAAAAAATTATAAAAAAGCCTTTTCAGTGATCTACTGCCTCCAAAACGGTTCTGAGACAAAAAAAGGTATAAGCAAAAAATTTTCGCTGAAAAAAAACATCTTTTTTCGTGTATATTTTTTCGCTAAATCCAACAGTTTTTGAGAAAATAGGGAAAAAGTCGTTTTCTTCTCTTCGTGCGCCTTGAGCAATTTCTAAAATATGCTTTTGTCAAAAACAAAAAATCGGATGTTATTTTTTTCTTAGGGAGCTTCCATAAACCACGTGGCCCAATTTTGGCCACGTTTTGACCCCCCCCCCCCCATGTGATCCACCGTGGCATTCTCATCGACTCCTCCCTCCCCCTAGGGTGCCACGTGATTTTTTTTAAATTTCTTGTAAAACGAAAATAAAACAAAAAATTATGAGGTTTATTTATTTTTTATTTTTTTAAGAACAA
>JBAGKK010029679.1:0-11032 GCA_037177015.1 Euceroptres primus
TAAATTATTTACAGTTACATATATCACTCAAAAGATATCGTGGATGTACTTTGCGGGGTTTTCTTTTAAATCGCGTTTAAAATTTTGTCTCAACCGACCGATTTTGACAGACCTAACCAAAGTAGGTTTGCTTCAGTTTGCTTTACCTACTTTTGTTAAGTCTGTCAAAATCGGTCAGTCGAGACAAAATTTTAAACGCAATTTAAAAGAAAACCACGCAAACTACATCTGCGACGTTTTTGTCAGTGATATATGTAAGTGTAAATAATTTATTCGCATAGATAAAATTTTTTTTAAAAATGTTTATTCGGCAATATGCGGGTTTGAAAGTCGTCTTTTTTTGCTAATTTTCAGGTTTTCGAAGACGAAAATCTGGAGGAATAAATTTTGATGAGCAATTTCACCAAATACCGTGTAAAATTTTGGTTGCAAAATCTTTGTTTTGAAATAAGTTTTAAAATTTTCGGTAGTGTATTTTGCTTGTAATAAATGATAAAATTTTATGAAAATAACACATTTTGACAGATCACTTTAAACACATTTTTCCCCTTCTATTTCAACTATAACCCCAAAATAGCATTAGAGATAATAAATTTAAATCGTCCTTAATCGCACTGTTTTTCTCTGCCTAATTTTAAATAAGTAACTTTAATGTTTAATTCATTTAAAAAATTACGTACTATCGTCATTTTTCACACGACCACATGTTTTCAAACATTTTTTGTGGCCTAATGAAAAATAATTTATTATACCTAAAACACACGAATCGAATCTAGTAATATAAGAAATAATTATAGACCGATTTAAAAATTTTCTGAAATATGACCGCAATCGTTTCCAGATGATCATTCACAGAGATTCCCTAATTATTTATTATTTTCGTATAAGGCTTCTAAAATTTCGTATTCTATAGAATTTTTTCGTCAATCTTCATCTATTGTATGAAAAAAGCCAAGAATATGTCCAAGAAATATAATTGTTTATTCTTGTTACAAGTCTCTAATTTAATATACAATAACTTTGAATATTGTTATATTTATTCTATTATAACATAAGTTTAAGTTTAAGCAATATTAATATTTTATTTATTTAAGTTAAAAGTTTTCAAATTTGTGAAATAACAAAATAAAACCAAGTACTATAATAATAGCAAATTATTTTCATATCAGTATTTTATAATATAAACATGTCATAGTTAGAAAAAATAAATTATTGCATTAATTATTAAATAATTTAACTTAAATAAAAAAAATAATATAAAATCTCAATATTAATATTAAAAATAATATTAATACTAATGTACCTGACCCAGTTATTTTCACACGTAGAATTTTTGGCAGGATTCAATTCTTTTTTTAAAAATAATATATACATACGTGCATATATTCTACACTGAGAAAAATAGATAGTGAAAAGGAGGGGAAGTTAATATCTGGAGATTGAACTATTGGGCAGCTATCTAAGATAGTATGGTGTAATATCTAGATATTATGATTTAAAATATGAGATATTATATTATAATATCTAGATTTTACACCCTAATATTTTCGATAGCTGCTCGTTCATGACTTTAATTTGCGATATTTTTATTATACTTCCTTTTCTGAACTTTATAAAGCGTGTTTCAAAGATTGTTCATTATTTAACGTCATGTTTTCTCGCGAGTTTTTTTTACAAAATTATCATCTACATAATATTATCTAAATGTGTATATAATAGTTGAAAAAACTATACTTTTCTGGAAATTAATGAACCGTTCTTTTCTTATTACCTTTTGGAAATTTGTAGAAATATTTGTGTAAATCTAAATATTCTAAAGTTCGTTTGAATCAAACAAATATTTCTTTGTTATGCAATTCTTATAAAAGAATTCTCATATATACTAAATTAATTAATGAGTTTTTAATTTACTTCTGAATCAAAAAAAAATTCTTTGATATAACAAGGTTAAAGAATTTACTAGAGCATTTTTGTTTAATTTAAACATTTCTGTCAATAAAAGAAAAAAGAAGTATTTTTCAATAAGAAAGAAGAAAATTTTATTACCTCCAAGCAAACGATTTCTTTGACTGTGTGTATAACAAACTTATCATTGTATTTTTGTATTCATTTATTTTGCATTATTATAAATAAATATTTTCAATTGTTTTCACCTTATCTATTGTAATTATTCTTTATCATAATTTCTGTTATACTGAATTACTGAACTCAAAATCCAAAATATTTTATTGCAAGTTTAATAAAATAAAATTAGACAAAAAGGTTTATTATTGTCATTTAAATTAAAAATATTAACATACAGTTCAGAATTAGGCAAATATAAATACAAGGAAACTAAGAAAGTAAGAAAATAAGAAACTCAGAAACAGAAACTAGATACTTAGTCGACACTAGAAGTAGAAAATCCAAAGGGGCCGGGTCAGGGAGTTGATGTTAGAAAAAACTGTGAAGGTTTGAAGGCTTAAGCGCACATTTGTTTTCATTGTTATGGCCGGAAGGAATCCTGCCGAAGTTTAGCTGGAGTTTGCCGGATAAATCCGGCAGATCAGGGTGCGGCTCTCTTGCAGACTCGATAGGCAGAAGAAGTACCGACCGAATTTACAGTAGGTGCAGTGAAGATCCGGCTGAACGTACACATACTGCTCCGCCGGATTCGCAAAAGGCCACAGGAGGCCGAATGACAGGAGACAGTAGTTATTCTACTGCTCGTTCCATCTCTACTAGATACCTTATTTTATTATTCTAAAATAATTTAGAATTTGTGCTAGAGTATTTAGACAAAATCCGTAAGTTCGGATTACTCTAGCCTTATGATTTGGGAAAAAAGTGAATATTTTCTTTCATTTGAATTTGGGAAAATAGCGGTGGAGTTTTCATTTCCCAAATTGGTACAGCTCGTGTCATTGTTTTGAACGTCAGCTGTCAAGAAAGCATGGTCGAATTTCTGGCGAGGGATGGAGCGGAAAGGGAGGGGATAGCTTGGAACGTAGGCCTCGCGATGCCTGGTCGAGCGCGTTGGAATATTGGTGCCTATAGCGTGTAGATGCTGCACACTAGTACAGAACGCGGTAGGAGGCAATTGGAGGTGCTGAGAGGGCGAAAGTGTATCCGCGAAACATAGGTTCAAGAATCGACGAGAGTCAGCCGCGATATCCGCGGCTAGCGAGTCATCTCTTAGAAAATTTGATTCCTTCTCACCTTCTCATCCATTCTCCAAGAGTTTTACGCTCTCTTTTCTCTTTCTCTTTCACATCCTTCTTCATACACTTACATATATAATTCATATGTGTTCATTTCTACAATATATCCTTCTAATAATCAATTTTGACTTATAGATTAAAATATAATTAATGACAGTTCCTAAGGAAAAACATTAAATAACTAAGACGACATGTTAAGGTTCTAACGCATTTTAGAATTTAACATGAAATAATAATTCTTGGTCAACAGAATTATTTTCTTTCATCGAGAGGCTATAGAATTTAGTTCGGACAGCCAAAGTTACTGAGTTGCTAGTTATTATCGCAGCGGCTCAGGTTGCACTTGGTTTCCAGAGCTCATAAATTAGCTGGAATCAAGACGTCAAAGCAACATAATGCAAGAGAATTCTCGAACTATGTGGCTCTAACGCTGTTCAAATTTTAAAAAAAGCTAGCCTGTCCAAACTGCTCGTAACAACCACCACGGATTTTTATCTTCGTCACCGAAAACGTTGCCCCTCGAAGAAAGAAAATACTTCGACCAAAAATTTTTTGATTTAGGCAATTATGAAATTAATTGCTTTTCAGGTTCCTGATTGGTTGACTAATTGTTTACACAGGCTACACTAGGATATTTGAAATCGCCTTTATCGTTTCTAGATTTAAATTCTGAATTTCGTACAAGATTTTCTAGCGTCATTCGACTTTCCGAAAGAATTTTCGTTTTGATTAGGTGTAATTGGTTGATGTTACGTCTTACATTTGCAGGTTTTTCTGAATTTTAGTTCCCAACATTTGTCGTTCGTAATAATTCAGAATATAAAATTTTGTGAAAAACTATCAAAATTTTACAACAAAATTTTGTCGTAATTTTATAATCTAATTAGAGTTTTTAGACCTATATTTTAACCTGGATTTTGAGAAATTAAAACAACTTAAGTTAAATTTTATGAGATATAATTTTTATCCTGGAAATTGGCCCAGTGGCGTACCGTTAATTCATGCGCTAATTCTCGTCACCTCATATAAGCGAGAGCATTAATTTATATGGGCTCTTACGCCCTTGCATTATGCTCTCGTTCCGCAGGGTAGGAGTGGATCTCGCCGATCCCTGCCGCAGCAGTCAATGAGTGTTCTTTAGACGCGTGACCTGTCGTGAGCTCAGTGACAAAAATTTTTGGTCCCTAAAAGCCAAGCACTGAAGCTGGTTTTTGTGCAATGGCATTTTTGGATTGGTAGCGCCAGAATGATCGCGCGGCGCTGGGAACTGGTGAGGGCACTTATTTTGATAAATCCTCATTTCTGTTAGGTTTTGATTAAGTGGTTTTAGTCGTTGACTGTCTTTTCTTTATCAAGATCTTAAGGTGAATCTTATTTCAGCGTTGGGCGGCAGATCCAAAACTGGCCTGGGCGAGCGTACCGCCAGGAGTGGGATGGGTCCGTGATGAGAACGTTCCCTCCGATTCAGAAGACGAAGAGTGGGGGGGGGGGCGATATTCCGCCCATCGTCTCGTTTTTTTTTCTCTTCTTGAACTTGCTAAGATATTATTTAATGATCTAAAAATCATAAAATTTTTTCGTCGATTTTTATAAAATTTGTTAAAATTTTAGTTCATAAAAACAAAATAATCACGTTTATAGGTATTTTGCGATACGAAGCCTCGGAATAAGTTTACTCTAGGGAAACGATGATGAGAAAGAGATAGGGACTTTGCCCTTTTCTAGATCTTTTTTCATTTTATTTATTTTTTTTTGAAGTCCTCCGAAAGATAGGGTAGCCACCCACATTCCCTTCAATGTTTCCCCAGTTCTTTTCTTTACTTCTTTAGATTCCTACTTCGGATCAAAAAGTTGGAGTCTGTCTTCATTCTCAACTTCTTGATTCCAGCATCTCAAACCTTTTAAGCAGATACGGTAGCTACTTCAATTTCCGCAGCGTTGTTGGTCTGCCGACCTCTTGATGGTCGTGAGACATTTAAGGGATGATCGGAGCCAAACCAGAAACCTATTCCTGCTTTTGGTTCTCCGCTTCCATTGTAGCTGCATGCACCGTCCACATAAACGTGAGTGTGAGTGTCCTTCAGTGGGGTAAACCAAGAGTTCGGTGGGTGCACTCAAGGGGGCGCACTTTTTGCGGAAGATTTTTCTTTCTTGACTACTAGGGGTGGCTTTAAACTGGAGATCACACTATGGTCCTTTCGAAACACAGGAGGGTCCGAATCTTCACTTTCTTCACTCTCAGACGACGGTACGCCCGATGACGAAGATCCGTCCCTTCTTATTGGGGGTTTTGCGACCGTGTTTGTTCTTCTTCTCGATAGTCGTTTGCTGATGAAACTCGCGTCAAGGACAAAGGGTTTCACTTTCACTGGGAGCACATAAGCGTCTTCACTATCAGTGTCCTTTTTCGCTGAACTTCCTCGGGATCTTCCTCGTGGCCTTGGGATGTTTCCTGTGGACGCAGGGAGCTGCTGAGTAGGAGGGGGTTTAGATTTCGAGGGTTAGGCCGTCGGGGCCTTTTGCCTTGTCCTTGAAACTTCTTCCGCTCTCTGGGGTCTCTCCACGCGAGTCGCGTATCCTGTAGAGGTTGAATTTTCTCTGTATCCTTGTTGGGATCAGGCTAGACACCCTGTCTCTTGCTACCTTCTTTTTGTGCTTTGGAGCCTGTAATCGGAAGGGCCTTGTAGCTTTTTGGTTGCTGCTAATACGTAAGCACCTTTTCCGGTTTCTTTTCCTGACCTGCAACCTTGGAAGGGGCTGGGATACGGCTGATTGGTCGGAATCGTCTGAGTCCGTAATGTCTGAGGATTCAGAGTAGCTAGGGGATTCGTTGTCAGTGGCAGGATTGCCTGATAGGGCCTCAACACTTCTATTCAACTTACCCTGTTTATTCTCGAACTTATATTGATAATCCTGAAGTCTGAGTCGCCACCTTAGTAGCCTAGCTCCAGAATTCTCAACATAAGTTATCCAGTGGATTGGTTCAAAATCATACACCAGTATAAATAAAACCTTCAAAAATAGGCAATGGGCATGTCAATTCCACCTTTCTCTTGGATCAGAATAGCTCCGACTGCTTGTTCGGAAGCATCAGTCGTTAGTTTGAAGACCTTGTCAAAGTTTGGGAATTGCAGTAAAGGTTCTCTGCAGAGATGTTTCCGGAGTTTGCGAAAACTCCTTCTTTGTTCGGCTCCGCATTCCCATACAGTATCTTCCTTCAAAAGCTTAGTTAAGGGAGTGGCTAACTTAGCATAGCTCTTTATGAACCTTCGGTAGTAGCCCGTAAGTCCCAAAAATTGCCGAATGGCCTTGACAGTGGTAGGGCGAGGAAAATTCCTAATTGCCGAGACTTTGGCAGGATTTGGTCTCACTTCATCAACTCCTATCAAGTGTCCTAGGTAGGCTACTTTGGTCCTTAGGAAATCGCACTTATCGGATTGAAGCTTCAAGTTAGCTTCTATGAGGCGAGTAAACAGTCGTCTAGCTAAATCGTCATGTTCTTCGAAGGTTTCTGAATACATTATTGTATCGTCTAGATAGGGGTATCGGTATCGAGCCTCGGTATCAAGCATAGAGGACAGGACGTCATTTAAAAGTCGCTGGAAGGTAGGCGGAGCATTCTTAATGACTATTAGCATGCGCCAGTATTCATGGTGACCCCTAGGAGAAGAAAATGCCGTTTCGTTCCTATCATCGGGGTGTATTTCTATTTGATGGAAACCACTTGCTCTGTCGAATACCGTGAAGTACTGAGCATTGCCAAGCCTGTAGAAGATGGCGCTGATGTTCGGCAGCGGGTTCGTATCTCCGATTGCCTTCTCGTTAAGGGCTCGGCAGTCAATGGCAGCCTGCCACTTTTTCTCCCCGGAAGCTTCAAGCTTCTTTGGAACGATTAGCAGCGGTGAGTTATAGGGCGAGATCGAGGGACCAAAGATTCCGCTATCAATCTGCTTCTGAACCTGCGCATCCACTTGTTCGGAAGCTTCGTGAGGCCATCGATATTGTTTCTTGTGAATCAGCTCGTCTTCTATTGTGGGTATCCTATGCTGTATCAGGTGAGTACACGTGAGTTTTTCCCCTTTCAAATGAAATATTTCCGGGATATCCTCTACCCACCGGAACACATAGTCCTTTTCTTCGGGTATCAAGTGAGAAACGTGTAGACTTTGTTTCACCCTTTCGGCACGCTCTGGAACGGTATCCTCGAATTCCTTCTGAAGATGTTCGGATTCGGAATCCAAAGATTCCTCATCAGGAAATTTACAGAAGTCGGAAGGAATAAGTTCTTGTGGAGTGAGCTCAAATTGGATATCTTCTTCTGTGATATATATATATATATATATATATATATATATATATAATATTTCTTCATAAATCATAATTTATGAATTCGTGAATCGCTAAAGATGACAGGCTCAGGTTGCATTCTTCTTGGCACCTGTATAAATGGACCACCTGGTATTTTATTGTGTAGTTGCTGGTGTGAAAGATTATCAGTGTCTGACACGCGTCGAAATTAGGGCCGAATCTTGGCGAAAGAACACGAACTCACCCGACAATATAACTTTGACACGCACCACATACCGAAGCGCAAGCAGTTAAATTTTCTTATAAATATTTGAATCACTATCTCCATAGAAAATGATATGTAAATGAAAAATCTATCTATCTAAACAGACAGATAAATAATTATTAAAAAATCTTAAAATCACTCAAAATATTTTTTTCAATCTTTATAATTTCTATATCAATGTGTCTACAAAAAATTATTTTATCATTCATTTATGCACAAACTGGTCTATTTTTAAATTTTCATTTCTATTCTTATTTCCTGAGTAAAAAAAAACTTCTCAGTCAGGAAGTAATTATCCAATCTGCTTCTCAGCAACGGTCTATACATGTTTTAGAGGATTCAATGGTAACTGCGCCGATCCCGCAAAATTCTACCGACTGAGGGACCTTGACAGACCCTATTTATTTGGTAAGTGTTGTCTAAACGCAAAATCAATCATGAGCACTTTGCCTCCTCGTTATAATATATTAGCAAATATATAATTTTTTCCTTCATAGAGGAAGCATTAATTACTTAAATAAAATTATAAATCTTAATATTTTTTCAACATTATATATGATAAAAAATTTCTTAATCTTTAATAATTCGGTTCGTTTCGAGTCAAGGAATCTTTTCTTCCCATCCATTTATTGTAAATTATCATGATGAAGAAGTTTTTATTATAAAAATAAATTTTCAAAGTATTATAGAAATGCTAGAAAAAACACAATAAATATTTTTTGAAATCCTTGTGTCTGATTTGAGATATTAGAGAGAAAATTAAGCCCTCCAAATTCACAAAAAGAATTTATGTGACACACAAAAATGTGTGACGCATACACACATCTGGACAATTGTTCGGAACATTGTATTAAATATTTATCAACTGATGAAATTAAACGATAATTAAACGAATTTAAAAACTTTGTAAAATGTAACAATTACAAAGTTTCCTCTATAAGGAAGCAAAATAAGAGCATGCTCTGTTGCGATCACTAAAAATAATCCAATTGAGCTCATCTTTGGGATGAATTTTTTGAGACTCTAACGCAATATAAGGCTTGAGCACCTAAACTTTTTAAAAAGATTTTTCTCCGACCCACCCATCCACAAGTCTGGACTACTTTCTCCTAAATGTAGAGTGCAATCAATTATATTAAATGTCTGAGATTATATCTCATTTTGACTGTTAGTAAACCACTGAGTAAAGTTTTTATCAACGGAATTATAAAGTAAATAAAAACTTTACTAATAAAATTGTTATTTGAGCTAATGTAACATAAAATCTGTTCTCCAAACTATGAGAAACAATCTTCAAAATGTTTTAATGTGAATTTTTATGATCCCTTAATACTTCAACTACACACTTCTGTAAAATTTAATGCATTGAAACATTTATTGCAATCGGATGATTGCGACCCCTTATAATAAAAAACTGGTTGCAAGTTAGAAATTGTAAGAAAATTATAAGAAAGAGATACTTCAAAAGCTACGTACCCATACATCAATTTTAAGGCTTGGTCTTCTTGTAATAACATAATGACCTCTGATTTTCTGAGGTCCACTGAAGTTATAAATCGTTTTTCCAAGATTTTTCCATGCGCTTACGGTATATTCATTCCAAGCACCATATCTTCTTGTTGCATAGTCTTCAAACCTAATGCAAATAAGAAGTGAAACATTAGAAGAATTGAACGGTTGGTTGGAATAACATTGTTCCTGCATTTTCAGAAATCACTTGTTTTTCATTTATTCTGCATGGAGGTATGCTCAAAACAAATGAATTATAAATGACTTCTAAAAATGCAAGTACACTGTTATGGCACACAACCGCATAATTGTTAAGGCATGAGATTTATTCTATCGTTTTCACTTGTAGTCCAATCAAATTGTCCGAAAAAAGGTCGGAATGTGGAATTAACTATATGAGACAGTTTTTTCTGCTTAAAGCCTTCACTAAAGTATGCAAAAGCATACCCTAGGTTTTCTACAATCAATTCGCATCGCGTCCCAAAAAATTGATTTAAAAAAGGTGCAGAAAATCACATTTACGTGGATTTCCAATTTTCTTTGCTTCCTAGGTCAAAAAAGCGGTTAAAATTCTACGAAAACTGAAAATAATCGAATGTTTAAGCTTCAACAGTTTCCAAGTTATAGTCTTAAAAAGTACTTGCATTTTTTCGCATGTTTAGCTAAAAAAAACATACTTTATAGTTTTTCATCTAAACCATTTTTTACCTGTTTTTACCTATTTTCACATTTCGCTGGGTGAAGCGAAATTTAAAAAAAATTCAAAATTGGTGAGGGTAAAAAAGTTGTAGTTTGGTAGTCGGATTTCCCACAAAAGTTATAGATAAAAAAATATCTTATGTTCGCGCATTCACGATAAAAGGCAAATAACAAAAATTAAAGAATTTTTAGTTATGTTGGCTCGAAATTAATTTTTTAACGGTGAATTGGGTTTCAGAAATTCGTATTTATAAATTATTGTTTTTCTTTAAAATTCGAAGGAGGAATAATGAAGTTTCTTATTCCCTTATGAGATGATTTCCTTGCTTTCAATATTTGAATAACTGCTAACTTTCGGATACTTTGTCGCTCGCATAACATGGCAATTATTATGGAACATTTCTTCGATCACTGACAATCGAAATGCACGTCTTGTTCCAGATTTTCTTCACATTCTTTATATCTAAGCTAAAAGTTTCGAAAAACGATGGTTTCTTTTTTATTCCTCCGACTAAGAAATAAAACCTCGAGATGCGTTGGTAAGTTATCATATTTCAACTCACAAAAGGCATCTAGTATTTCACACTGTTTTAAATTACTTGAAGACATTTTAATAAAAGATCTTATAAATTAAAAATTGTACATTGACGCTGCACTTTTTAAAATAATTTAACTCTCAATCAACAGAAATGACATAACGTGACTGTATCTTTTGATTCACAAGTTAATTTATTATCTCGTAAACAATAAGGAGAAAGCTAGTAGAAAAGAGATTTGGGGTGAATGAATGTTTGTAAAACACAGAATTAACAGAAAACAGAATTTATTAAGTAAAATTGAAACTCACTATTGCACATTTAAAAAAAAACATCGAAGGTTAAAAAAGAAACAGGATATTTATTTACAGTCTGTTCAACAAAAAAGGAATCGAGATTATTCGTAAACCATAAAAGCTATTTCATTCCTCTTTTTTTAAATTAAAGGTCACTAAAAGAGCTACGGCGAGAATATTCGTTAGTTTCAGTATCGCTCGAACTGTCGTAGAGAGCAC
>JBAGKK010029690.1:0-11032 GCA_037177015.1 Euceroptres primus
AGCGTGAATCGCCTGTTTCGACGTTTGCGAATGACCAGACCGTCTCTTCAGTCGCTTCTACTGAAAAATTTGCCTGCCAACCCTAAGGTCCTTTTCCTTGCGGAACGTCACATTTACGTCAAATATTGTCGTTCAAACTAACCTGTCACTATATCAATATATTCTATAGATTTCTTCAGTTTCGTATTTCCTCAAATCAAAAATCTTACGAAAAATAATATATTTTCACTTACTCTTTGGAAATAAAAATTGGCAAATAATTACTCCAGATAAAAATACAAGTTACACTGAAATTGAACACGTCAGCATGCCGGACGCTTTTAGCTGGCAACACTGCTCAGGGTTGCCAGGAAAAATCAACCAACGATTGTCGCCATCTGCTAACAGAAGAATCGCCGAACATCCTAAAAAGTCAACTTGGCGGGGATTTCAAATATTTGAAATCGGATAATAGGTAACCTACTTTATTTCAAACAATATTAAAGAAAATTAATCTCTATTTTGTTTATTAATAAAAATTTCTTAATTTTAAATAATTATATGTAACGTTCCGTGAGAAAGGGGCCCACTTTGTCAATAGTAGTTTAGGATGGCCTCAAGAATCCTAATTTTGGAATATTTTTTGAATTATTGTCTGGAATAGCCAGTTAAAAGTCGAAAATCGACAAATTTGTCCCCTGAAAAATCCCCTGAAAATTGGTAGCCATCTGTCAAAAAAATCGCCAATTTGGCGATAAATCTCCAATATTGGCAACCCTGACACTGTCAAGTGTCAAGATCATTTTGACTCTGATTGTTTATTGTTTTGCTCATGATGAAAAGAGACAAGGTGTCGCAACACGGACGATAAGTTTACAAATGCTTCGCGCAAAGGTGAACTTTCTTTCACTGGTTGTGCAGATACATGCGAATCATTGATTGTGTTGGTGGTCGATTCTCACCCACTCAAAAATTTCGTATTGCTCGTGCATGCCATCTTTGATTATGTGTGGTCAACTTTTGATAAATTCTCATTGGCTGATAAGAGAGCTGCACGGTGCGACACCTTTTCACTTTTCATCATGGTTTTCCATGTTCACATTACATACAGTCGGACCTCCACTATGTCATATTCCACCATTTCATATTCACCGCAACTAGTCTTGATCGTCTGCCCCGGCTCTCGAGACGGTGTTTGCGCAGATAGTTTACATCCACACATGGATACATAAGTGTGTGCGCAAATGCCTGCTTTGCAACTTCAGATTTCCCGAGCTACTTCCATCATTTCATAGTTTCCGCCAAAATGACAAGCTGGAGGTCCGACTGTATTTTCTATTCGGGGAATCCCATATGAATTTAGTTGCCGCTTGATGGCAGCACCTTTATGTTCTTGACCAGCTTTTTAATTTTTCGGAATTTAGGATATCCTTTATTAACAAAAACATTTTTTTAAAAATTTAAGTAATGACGATTTTGGGAAAAAATATATTTAATTATTAAAATAGAATGCGATAAAATATATTAAAAATTGTGCGGCGGTTAAGAAAAAAACTTCTCCATAAGCAGGGCTGCTATAAAATCCAAATTTCAAAATTTCTTGATTTTCCTTCACACTTCTCTAACCAATTTTTCCTTTTCCCTGATAATTATAATCATAATCATATAATACAGGGACCTCAGTGGTTCAGTAGTTCAATTTTAAGGAATATAGCAGTGTTGGGTAGTAATTCGTTACAAGTATCTAAGTTACTGAAAAAGATAAGCTACTTGTAACTTTTGCAGGAACTTAGTTACTTTAAAAAAATTAACTGACACGTAATTTAGTTACTTTTTTAAAAGTAACTTATAACTTTAATTTTAATTACTTTTGAGTTACTTTGTATTCTTTGTATAATATATTGAGTAATCAATTTCATTGTTCTAAACAATTTAAGTGAACGATTTTCAAAAATCGTAATCTACGGTTAGAAATTTTTTGCTAAAACTGTTTTAAATTATTGCGAGAGTGATTTTTAATAACAATACTTCAAAGAAATCAACAATGACTATTGTTATATTGTAAAAAATGTTCTGGGCAATATATTTAAATTTGTGGTTTTTTCATATTCGGATTTCTCTTAATCACTTGCATTGATACAGATATTCTTGAAAATGATATGTATTTAATTATATTTGTCAAAGTAAAACAATTTTAATTTTTATAAGCAAATGAAAAATTTTGTAGAAAGAAATTATTCTTTATTCTGAAACTGTTTTATAGTCCGTTGGGTTGGGAGTGTCTGTTAGATATAAAACTTAATTAAATTACGCAAAAATTTCCCATTTGTTTGCACAAATTATAATTTTTATATTCAAAACAATATAATTACATATCTTACAACATTTTTTATAAAATGTGTATGTAACAATTAAAGTAGTTACGGAAAATTAGAATCTGAAGAAAACGCAAACTGATGTCTATTACTAAAAGAATTGTTTATAACAATAGGTATTGTTAATTTTTCGTAAGTTTTGTGTCTAGCGACCACCATCAATGCAGCACAGAGAAGTTGCAGCATAAAAAACAATTTTTTCTACGCGAAAATAAGTTTCCAATTTTTTACGTATTTATTTATTAAAATTATAAATATTGTATTTAAAAAAAATATGACTAAATAAATATAATCTTTATGAATATTTATAGCAATCTTGGCTGTACTTTACTGGGATAAATATTCTATTAAAAATAAGTAAAGCAGGTATTTATTGAGTTTCCCGAGCACTGCACCCAGAACACTGCTACAATTTACCCTACATACTGGCTATAATTTACCGCGCTACATTTATTGTTTAATATTGCGATATATTATTACTTTTCTAAATGTTTTAAAGTACACATGAGTTATAAATTCCACTTGCATTAGTTAATTCTAATTTAAAGTTAATTTTGAGGTAGTATATCGCGGTCACGAACAATTCGAACTGTAACATAACCCCAAACATTATTTGCAATGCTTTTCTTCTGATTTGTATTTAATTTCGAGTGGTTTAACGACTGCGCCAAATTACCCACCCACGAATCGTTCACTAATTAAATAATTTACACAAAAAAGACTTATTTATTTTACGAAAATTATTTTTGAAATTGTAAGTGTAAAGTTCAAAGATTTAAAAACTGTCAAACTAGTCATATTAATGTAAAATGCGAGTTATTTATCGATTCAATTCAACGGCTGTGGACTTAACCAAAAAGTATCGAAAATAAATTATTTGCAATAAAAGTGGTTTAAACAATCGGATGATTGTTGATTTTTTTATCAGTTACATATTACGCCAGAACACACAAGATATAAATATTTCCGCCAATAAGCGCCAATTTAGCCGCTTATCCCCTAACAATGGTTATTGTTAATTTCTTAAAGATTTTGTAACTAGAAATCACTCCCGCAATAATTTAAACACATGTTTGTAACATAAAATTTAATGCTGTACATTACGATATTTGGCAAAATGTTTACTTAATTTGTTTATAACAATGAAATGGATTACTAACAAGTCATTTGTATTCTTTTAGTTCTCATTATGAGTTTATTTTAAGCGATTTGCACCATTATAGCTAAGTCCTGCTTGAATAGTAAAAAATTATTTTCTGAAAAACGTCATTTTCTTCATATTTTGTTTATAAATATAATGAGTAAACAAAATGAGATTTAAAAAACCTTGAACAAATAATGGCTACAATCACTATAAATTTTAAGCAAAATTTTTTGGATAACTCTAACTAATGTAAATTTTGATAGATTTCTTGCAGAATTTGAATTTTGAAAATACAAAAGTCAGGTTAAAAAATAACGAGAAAAATCAATTTTTCTATGGCAGTCGATGCATTGGAGCACACCAAAGACAAAGGATAAGATGCTACCTTTAAAAGTTTTTGACTTTTGGCGTTTTTTTTGTACTCTTTCGTGATGAAGGTTTAGAAAAAAATTCCAGATAATAGTAAACTAGGATTATTTATTTTATCTTAGTCAATAAATACGAATGTTAATAAATATTATTTCTAAAGAATAACAGCAATTCACCCAACAGTTCTTTTGCAAATAACATAGGCCTGCGAAATAAGGATTTTTGACATTTGTTTTCGAATCAAGAGTGGTTTCTTGTGTAATTTGATACGTTGAATCTGAATCTGGCTTCAGAATTTGCCCATTACGTCAGGATTCTGAGTTAAATAAATTTAAGGTTCTAAAAAATGACTATTTTGTCCATATTCGTAAAGCTGAACTCGGAGCTCAGTGGTAGCGTAGCAACAAAGTGCGCAATAGTGACGCAGTAGTCTACGGGGCGGTCAGCGTCTCGGTTCGTATCAGTTCGTTTTGAATGTTCTGGTTATGCGTTATGTGTAATAATTCATAAATAATAACTAAATCCAACTTAGCAGTGAGGTAAACGTTAAATCAAACTTATATTTAAAAAATATTTTTTACTCGTGACAAAAATCAAACAGAAATAGTTCATAAGGCCCTGACTTGTTTACGTTTAGAGTCACTAGCTTTAATGCAAAGGACATTGAGGCAACCCCCGAAGCAGGCATTAAATCGGGCTTTCAGTGTACCTTAACTTTAATTCTTGAACAGAGCTAGAAAAATTAATTAAAAAATTTTGCATTTTCCAAGAAGAACCTATCATTTCATTTAATACATTACACATTTAAAAATATTCACGGGTTTTTGAAATATTAATTAATTTATTTGTTTTGCTTATTCACACAAACGAATTAATATTTTGAAAAACCGCTGACGATTTTTTAATGTTTGATGAATTAAATGATAGCTAAGATCTTAAAAATTCTTTCGGGGAAATGCAAAATTTTAAAATTAACTTTCCTAGCCACTCTTGATTCGAAAACTAATGTGAAAAGCCCTTTTTACGCAGGCCTGTGATATTTGCAAAAAACTGTTGGGTAAATTGACGTTATTCTTTACAAATTATATTTATCAACATATACGCATTCTGTCGATTAAGATAAAATAACAAATTATAGTTTACTATTATCTGAAAATTTTTTCTAAACTTTCTTCACAGAAAAATTACAAAAGCACGCCAAAAGTAAAATTTTTTAAAAAACATAATTGCTTTTTTCGAAAACTATTAATTTATTGAAATCAAAAGAATATTTTACACAAAATATTTGTAGTTTTTAAAGACTTTAAGCGTGCCATAAAAGTGTATTGATAACTCAACATCCTTCCCAATAAATGAGAGAAACTGTAAGGAAGAATCTTTTTCATTGAAAAAATTTGTGTTACTCTTAAACTGTTGGCTACATGAAAAAATTTGCTGCAGAGAAAATGTGTAGTTTATTAAGATCTACATTTTTGTGTACTATATTTTTCTCTGAAATGCATACTTTTCAAGGCATAGTTTATTTTTTGACCGAAGTCATGAAAACTCAGGGTGACTTTCATTTGTGGCTCATTTTATCGAAAAATATTTATTCCTTCAAAAAATGTTGTTTTCAAAAAGGTTGTATTTTTATAATATACACCTGTAGAATATTTTTCTGTAAAAGCAGTATTTTTGTTAATAAATCACAAAGCCCTCGAAAATTAAGAACATTTCAAAAATTCACCGTAACTCCGAAAATAAATTGCAACAGAAAAGCCTCTCAGGCTTTTTTTTTGACAATGTTTAAAATATTATACTTCGATGAAAAAATTTTCTTCTTACTTGTTTTCCGTCTAACGTTATTCACTACCATAAACTGTACAAAAAAAAATTGGAGAAAATTCTTTGCCATACACAAAAAATTTTAAAACTTCAAAATTTTAAAATTTTCAATCGACTTGGACAATGGTGAGAAATTTTTTGTTTTGAATTTGTTCGTAACGCCACAAAGAAACTTTTCAGTACTATTACCAATGAATCTATTCATTTTGAGTTTTTTCGGCCCACCCTAATATACAGGGTGGACACGTAATGGCTTGCATACATGGAGAACAATGCTACCAGACGTACACTAATGCACGCAAAATGTCCTGGTGCAGGGGTTTGTGCAACTATAGAATGTTCTCACTCCTTTCATTTGCATGTGATTCAATGTATGTAAGCCGCTACGTGCCCACACTTAATTTATGGGCCATTTTCGAGTAGATTTCAATTTCTATGTCCCTCGATTTTTATTCGATGTTCCTATAACATTTTTGACCTACTAAGGAGATTACAGCACATATGGTGGCCTACTTTATTAGTCCATACAGAAAAAATACAAAAAAATTACAGTTAGGCATACCTTTTTTGTAATTAAGTAGTCAGTTTTTACCCTCCCTACAGATTCACATACTTGAAATGTGTCAGGACGGGTAGTTTTATCAAATTTTAAAAACAAATGACGTTTTCAGAATCTCAAAACTGATTAAATTCTTGTGAGTCGTCTGAGAACACAAAAACTATCGGTTAACCTGAATAACAACTCCGAAGTCTCCCAAAAAAAAGAGCTAAAAACGCAAAATAATTTTTTTCAAACAAATTTCCCGATAAAATTCGAAGGGCTGGTGGAGCACAACACTTTCCCAAAGTTGAAATTATTTTTTAGAAAATGGTGTATTTTATATCACTTAAAAATTACAAATGCCAACTCCGAAGCTAACGACTCTGAAGCCTTTTAACAACTCCGAAGCCTTTTCTTGCACTCTCTGGTAAAAGGCTCAAAGTCGCATTGAAGAAAAAGAAAAAAATGTTTTAATAGTATATTTTTCTAAGTTCTTCATAAACTTCTTCATTAAATATTGTGTGTAAAATTTGTTTTACGAAGAACTCTTCTTATACAAATTCACGTCAAGGAGATAAGTTTAAATTGTAAAAATCAAATTTCTAAATAATTATTTAAACAAATTTTCAATAAATTTTTAAAAAATCCAAAAAATTTCAAAAAAATTCTTTAATCAATTTTTAAAAAAATTTAAACAAATTTTCAAACAAAAATTTCAAAAAAATTTTTGAGATCAGCAGCAATTCCGTGATTTCAAGATATTTTTCAAACAAGAAGGGAACGATTTCCTACGGAAACTAGTGTTTCCGTAGGAGAATTATATTTCCGCTGTCCAAATGACCTCATTCCTTCTGAAATATTACTGGGAGATTTTTTCGAGTTCATAATAGCAGTATGCCTTTCTCTGTCTAATGTATAATACAATGGTGTATAACTCTTAAGAGTCCTTATGGTTACTCCAGCACCAGCATTCAAAAGGTACCTAACAGTCGATGATCGTCCTGAAGCTGCTGCAAGGAGCAAAGGTGTTTCACCAAACCTGGTTATTGTATCAATTCTAGCACCAGCTGCTTTAGTCAGTACCTCCACTAACTTGGTGTGACCAAACGTAGCAGCAAAATGAAGAGCTGTTTTATTATTCTTGCTCTTAAGATCAACTTCCATTCCTTTTTCTAAACGTATCTTCAGAATTTCTTCGTCCCCAATTTTAGCTGCAATATGAAGAGGTGGCAACACGTTTGACAGTCAGGGAATCTCAGAATAAGAAAATCCGAATACTGACTCGCAAACTGTTGAACTGGCTCCCCTAGTTAGAAGCAAATTTACAACTGCCTTTGTTCTGGCTTTTACAGCCAGGATAAGTGTTGTCTCCTAGGCCAGGACCCAAGACATCTTTTCTAATACGGGAATCAATTTCAGAGCGATGATTTAAAAGCTCATCAATAATTTGCAAATGTCCTACAGTAGCAGAAAGATGAAGTGGTGTTTCGCCATCACTTGTCCTTTCATGAATGTTGGCACCACGATCAATTTAGTACTTCAAAATTTCCATATGACCATTGGCAGCAGAAATATGAAGCGGTGTTTTACCATCAGTTATCCTTGCATCAATTTCGGCACCACACTCAATCAAATATTTTAAAACTTTTATGTGTCCCTGGTTGGCTGAAATATGGAGAGGTGTTTCACCTTTTTCCGTAACTGTGTCAATTCTGGCACCCGAGTCAATTAAATACTTTAAAACACTTATATGACCATTGAAAGTAGCAAAATAAAGGGGGGTTTTAAATTCCTCATTTTTGACATTGATAGTATCATACCCTTTGGCCATCAGTAATTTGACAATTTCCTCGTTGCCATTTCGAGCAGCAAAATGAAGCGGCATCATCTTATCTGAGATTTCAAAGTCAGCACTGGATCCTTTGTTTAAAAAGTGCGTCACCATTTTCATATTGTTCTTCACAATGGCTAAGATAAGAGGAGATATTCCACTTTCATTATTTACGTTAATTGAAGCCCCATGATTGATAAGAACTTCGGTAATCATAAAATTTCCTGAAGCTGTTGCGTGATGCAGTGGAGTGGATCCTTCATGACTTGCTAATTTTACTGAAGCACCATGGGACAAAAGGAGCTTTATTATTTCCATTTGTGGATTAACATGCTTGACGGCAAAATGAAGAGGAGATTTACCATTAGCATCTTTTTTATCCACTTTTGCACCATGCTTTAAGAGAATCTTTATAAGGTGAAACAGATCTTTTTCAGCGGCAATGTGAAGTGGTGTTTCTTCATAACGATTTTTGACATTAACAGTAGTTTTATTTAGTAATAGATTGACAGCGTCAGCGTGATTTCCTTTCACAGCAAGATGCAAAGGAGTGTTGCCATCTTTATCTCCTTTGTTGATTTCTGCATTACGTTTGCGAAGCAGGCACACTACTTGTTCGTGACCCCTTGCAGCTGCAACATGGATTAGCTTTCTTTCCAATAATTTCTTATGATCAGAAGCTTCTTCTTTGATGAGTGAATGAGCAATTTCCAGTTTCCCATTGTGAACAGCAAAAAAAAAGGGGAGTATAATTAAAAGTATTGTTATAGCTAATGTACCGACGCAATGATATGGATTCAGGTGTTTCAGTAGGAACAATTTCTTTCGCATAGTGCCCATAGGTTACGAAATTTGGTGGCTTACCAGGAGGCTTAAAGTTTGGATACATAGTGTATAACAAGAAATTACAAGTAATTTTCGATAAAATAGGCCTAAACTTAGATTAGTAGAAGACTGCAATCCAGATTTTCCGAAGAATTGCGACTCCAATGATTGCTTTAACTTAGGGTATTTTTGGTATTTCTGAAACTAAAATAGGAAATTTTGTTTACACTGAGTTTTACAAATTTTTATTGTTTGAACTTTAACTTTCTTTTTAGATAAAGAAATATTCTTTTCATAGATACACGATAAAAAAAGGATTACCATGGTTTAAATTAAATTAAATTCAAATTTACACCTTACAATGAATTTAATCCAAACCGTTTTAAGGTGTAACAATTTTAAGTATTCTTTTTTACTGTGTATATTTAAGTACGAACTGCAAACAATTTACAGAGATAGAGATTAGGAATTCTTTTACTGGCTATTTAATGACATTTATGTTCTATTGAAAATGTGGACAGTAGGTCTTCCTGAAATTATTAAGTAGACAAATAGACACGTTTTGTAATATTTTATATTGACGAACATAAACGAAAAGAATATTGCAGGAGTATTTATTATTTATTTACCATTTGTGTAAATTTAATGTACAATAGAATGATTTTTAGTTTTCACAAAAAATTATTTTTGAATCTATAATGTGGTGGACTTGAATTTTGTAGATTTTCTAACACACTATTTAATTCGAGTTACAAAGTTTTCCATAGAAAATATAAAATAAAAAGATAGAGTTATTTCTCAGTTTCCTGAACTGTTATAAGTTATCACTTGTCGTTTTACCTAAACCTTCGAGAACATTGAAAAAATATTTTTGTTAGATCAAAGGATAACGTTCAAGAAAAAATTTAAAAAATATAGTTTAATTTACATTTTGGAAAACTGAATTTCATATTAAGGCATGTTAAAAAAATCTCAAAAATAGACTAATAATATTGTAGTACACACCGTTTGCATCAGTAATAGCAGATCAATTCCAATATATAGTAATCAGTTCTAAATGTTTATCATAATTTAGCGCTCAAAAAATATTTGCAGTTATTTTCCATTTATTGATTGCATAGTCAAAGATCTACCTGAAAAAAAAAATACATAAGTGTCGTCAAAAAAAGGTCTGCCAATTTGAGAGATCAAGAATCATTTTTGTAATGTAAAGTAAACATAAACATTTTTCAAGGAAATTATGCACATTTGATGTTTACATATTATTTATTATGCTTTTTCACTAATATAAACTTTTTCTTATTTACTTAAAAAATCTAGATATATATTTCTGCTGAATTCTTAAAGCATAATACTTTTTAGTTGATAATTAAGAATTTATATGCTAGAAGATTATTACACTCATCGCTGGATTTCGGGCCCGCTTCATGGTCGTTCACACTTCACTGATTCTGTCTCCCCCACTGAGCGTCCTTTGACGGGCGACACTGAAGGCCAGCGCTTGAACAGTCATGGCCGCCAGCAGTTGTTTACATCGCGACTCTGCGCATTTACTTTTGTACGTTCAGAAACTATATTTGCGGTCCTGAATGTTGACATAAGACTGCAAGCTCGTCGCTTTAAATCCGGTTGAAACTGGATTTGAACAGCATTGATTTTAAGGCCGTCTACCTCCGAGCCCGGCCCGAAATCCAGCGATGAATGTATTTTGATTATCATTATCATATTAAAATACATAATTATATTGTTAAGCCTTTTAGCCCCACCACCCTGTCGATGAAACTGCACTGACCAGTGCCGTTTCAGTGCTGTTTCTAAAGCGCCACCTCCACCGTAAGTTTGCTATACCTGAGATCCCCTCCCTATCAAAAATCCCGACGTCGGAAACTACGTAGGAAACGACGTCGTAAACTACGTATAAAATGTCGTCCTAAACTACATATGAAACGACGTTCGAAACTACGTCTGAAACGACGTCGGAAATTGGGATAGTAAACGACGTAGGTTCCGACGAAGTTTACGACGCCGTTTCCGGCGTAGTTTACGTTATCACGAAAATTATTTTTCTAATAATATTCTAATAATTGTTATTATAAGTTATAAAAGAAATTAATATAATATTTCATTAGAATATCATTTCCAGA
>JBAGKK010029697.1:0-11031 GCA_037177015.1 Euceroptres primus
TTAAGGTCTTTTATAGAAGGGCAGCTAAAATCCTCCAGATTTTGTACATTGCATACATATTTTTCTATCCATCTTTTATTTTCTAAACCTTTTACATATACTATACGTGTATATGTACTTTTATCGTCCAGGTAGTGAACTCCAGTTCGATGAGACTTGCATCGAGCGATGCGACGGAATGATCAGCCTGCGTCTCTGCGGGCCTTTTATAGGACTCTTCAGGCATACAAACCCCGAAGCGTGGCTACCCCTACTTAGAGGAGGAGCTTAGGTGGGAGCGCGTAAGGGGACTCTCCAATGCAGAGACTCTAGTGGCGCTGTTTGCGGATAAGATAAAGCGCGCGAACATTCAAATTTAGAATAACGAAAAAAGTATTTCAAGAGAGTTTATTGATAAATTAAATTAAAAATATGAGGAGAGGGGGTGGGTTTACCACTTTTAATGAAAAAATTTATATAAAATGGTGGGAATCATCATTGGATAAAGGGAAAATAGTAACAATGTGCATGAAAAATATATCTATTAGTGTATAAAAAATTTTCATTAAAATTTTCTAAAAGATTTTGAAAACAAACCTAAAGTGCCGGGGTTTTATCAGCCTTTAACATTTCATAAAGTCAAGGGAATCCCAAGGCTGGGGTTCAAGGACGGTGAGATAGAACCCTGATGTATCGACCGAAAGTCAACGCATGTCAGGAATCTGCATTATCGAATAGTGGTAATATCGACTGATGGTAATACCGGCTGAGATTAATACCAACTGTCGGTAACTTGCATCAATAGCGCCATCTGACGGCAAGTGACGCATTTTGTTTCAGGTCGGTAAGGTATCGACCGAGACTTTGTGCATGTCAGGAATCTGTATTATTGACTGGTGGTAATATCGACTGATGATAATACCGGCTGAGATTTATACCAACTCTCGGTAACTTGCATCAATGGCGCCATCTGACGGCAAGTGATGCATTTTGCTTCAGGTCGGTAAAGTAGACCCCTGACGTATCGACCGAGTCTTGGCGCTTGTCAAGAATCTGCATTACCGACTGATAATATTACTAACCAGCGACAGTAGTGTCATCCGTTGAATCAGCCCGCATTAGAAATCTGCATTACCGACTGCTGGTAACTTGCGATTGTGCCGCCATCTGACCGTACAATCTACATTAGAAATTTGCATTACTGGCCGAGAGTAACTTGAGACAGTGTCGCCATCTGTTGGTGTAATCCTTATTGAGAATCTGCATTACCGACCGAGTTTTATATCGACGTTGGTTCCATCTGTTGGTAAATTGTGAATCTGCATTACCGACCGAGGGTATTACCGACTGATGGTGACTTAGCACGCATTTGAGCCTTGAAACAACCTTGCAGTAGTGGCGCCATCTGTCTGTTTCATAGGGAATCTGCATTACCAACCAAGGCCACTTAACGACTGCAGGTAACTTATCACGGACTCGATCCCTGTAACAGTGGTGCCATCTTTTGGGGCATTGGGGCAATCCGCCACTTTATGCAGTGGCGCCATCTGAAGGTTAATTGGGAATCTGCAATACCGACCTAGGGTATTACAGACTGACGGTAATTTAGCACGGACTCGGACCTAGCTCGGTCGGTAAGTGACCTAGCAGTGACATAGCCCTGCTAGTATAATAATATACATATATTCATTTATTTCAATTTTCAGTAATAATATTAGAATAAATATATAATAAATAATTTGTTTATCATAATTCATGAATTCGTTATTCGATGAGAGATGACAGGCTCAGGTTTCATTCTTCCTAGCACCTGCATAAACCGGCCACCTGGTATTTTATTGTGTAGTTGATGGTATGAAAGATTAACAGTGTTTGGCACGCGTCGAGATTAGGACCAAATCTTGGCGAAAGAAAAAAAACTCACCCGACAATATAACTTTGTCACGCGCCACATTCCGAAGCGCAAACAGTCAAATTATCTTATAAATATTTGAATCACTAAAAATACTTTTTTTAATCCTTATAAAATTTCTATATCAATTGTGTCTGCCAAAACTTATTTCACCATTCGGTTATGCACAAACTGGCCTACTTTTATATTATTAGAAAATAATTAAATAATTATCGAATCTGGTTTCCTGCAATAATATAAAGATATGTTGCAGGATTCAATGGTAACTGCGCCGATTTAGTGTGTAGTACGGAAAGCCACCGCGAGAAATCGTAATAGACGGATCTCTATCACTTCATATCGGATCTCCTTTTTCTTCTCACAGTTGTCCTGTAGGAAGGAAAAGGAGATCCGATATAAAATGATAGAGAGTTATGTACTTTGCTAATACTTTGGAAGTGACATCACTGTTGTCAATATGAGTGAGATGGTGAATTTTCATCCCACGGCTTTTCAAATTCACGCCGTTTTCCAAACCTAATAACAAAATTCTTGTTCTCGTAGTAAAGAACAGTGGTGTAGTGTTTATTGTGAAGCATCCGATTTCTCCGACAGTGCCTGTGTTGTGCGGAAAAATAGTTTTCAGTGTGGCTTTTCTATCTCCTCGCTCTGTTTAAATTTTTCATCTGCTCTCACTGAATTCTGGACTTTAAAAATAAAATTGTTTTCCGCCGAAATCGTTATCCTATTACGAAAAATGGACATCTCCAATGATTTTACCAACTTAGGGATCTCGACAGATCCCATGGTAAGTCTTCTCTAAATGCAAATTTTAACATTAAATAGGTGCCCCTCAGTCACGAGTTTATTAGGGGTTTGGACTTAGAAAAATTTCCTAGCCATGTGGCCATTTTCTAAGTCGTTTAACCAACGTCCTTAAGTAGGACAACTTTAAAAACAATTGTCTCCTTTGACCTGCATTGATTTCAATATAATATGTATATTATGGTTTTTCTACATTTTTCTAAATAAACCTTTGACCTTCATTGATTTCAATGTAATATTTATATTAATTAGAACACTTCAAAAACAATTGTCTCCTTTGATCTTCATTGATTTCAATATAATATTTATATTAAGTAGAACAGCTTCAAAAACAATTGTCTGTTCAATATAATATTTATATGGTTTTTCTAAATTTTTCCGAATAAACTGCTACACTAATGGTGAATGAGACAATGCATCGGAGAAGTTGAAAAGAAACTCATCATTTCCAACCAGTTCAACAAGCACCCTTAGAAGCTCATCGAACATCAGATTCTAACAGATATATCCGAGTGCCGATCCTTGCGGACAGCTCTTGGTAACCTTTTTCCCTGCAACGGCATTATTATTGCTCTTTATGGCTGAAATAGTCTGTCATAACACAGAAGATATTTCTGGGACAGTTCCTATATTTCAACGCCTTAAGGACAAGCGGCCACCAGACATTGCCAAAGGCACCAACGATGTCAAAAAAGAGGGCCAGCACATACGCCTACCCATGGAAGTCAACTCGAGCCATGAGCTCATTGATAACATCCTTCGTAGACATACGTGTTCTAAAGCCAAACTGCCTGTCCGACCACATGCCAGGATCAAAGACCGCCTTCTGCATCCGCTTAAGGAGAATTCGTTCAATGACCTTCCCGATGACGGAAAGGAGACACAGAGGGCGGCAAGACCGTACTTCTTCCGGGTCTTTGTCCTCACCTTTCAGAAGCACTCGAATCGAGCCCTTTTTCCAGGTGGTCGGGAAGACGCCAAATGACAGGCAACCATTAAAGAGTCGATTAACAAACAAATTTGATAAGATAAAATCAATTTTTTCTTCGACCGTCAATGTAAATATGAGTAGGTATTTTTGTAGGTCTTACGGTCTTCATTTAAGTAAAAAATATGACAAATGAAATTACTCAAAGTTCGTTTATTCATCAATCTGACGTTTCGGCTATCACTGCGTGCCTTTTTCAAAGAATCTAAATAAATAATATATAACTAACAGCAGTTTTTTTTAATATTACATAAATTAAAAGTAAAAGAAATAAAAAATATATAAAATTAAAGAAAACACCTGTGATTACTATCTTGTTTAATTGTTTAATTGTTTAATTGTTGATTACTATCTTTCTTTAATTTTATATATTTTTATTTCTTTTACTTTTAATTTATGTAATATTTAAAAAAACTGCTGTTATTTATATATTATTTATTTAGATTCTTTGAAAAAGGCACGCAGTGATAGCCGAAACGTCAGATTGATGAATAAACGAACTTTTAGTAATTTCGTTTGTTATATTTTTTACTTAAATGAAGACCGTAAGACCTACAAAAATACCTACTCATATTAAAGAGTCGAGCCATTTCTTTCTCTATGAACGGTCATGCCCTTCTGACGACCATAACCTCGATCCTATCAGGGCCTGGGGCTTTGCCATTTTTCAAAACTTCGACGACGCCAAAGATCTCCTCACAAGAGATCTCCGGCTCATCGTCTGTATTTGGAGCTGAAGCTGCAAATTGTCTGAAATTGGCATGCTCCCCCCCGTCTAGGTGAGTGACGTCATCAGGAAGAAGCTCGTCAAGAAATACTTTAGCTGTCTCCTCAATTGAGCGGGTGTCTCTCTCACTCGTTCGAAGGGTATTAAGGACCTTCTCCGCTCGAAGGCG
Source organism: Euceroptres primus (assembly GCA_037177015.1). Lineage (NCBI taxonomy): Eukaryota > Metazoa > Arthropoda > Insecta > Hymenoptera > Figitidae > Euceroptres > Euceroptres primus. The sequence continues at coordinate 4,580 of JBAGKK010029697.1, forward strand.
CTTTGTCTGAAATTTGAAGATAAAGCCCCAAGGCTCCTTATTCCCGGTGTCAAACTTAACTCAACTCTTCTGTTTAGCCTTAGCGATCTCCACTCGGTATATTCCACGGATTGATTGGTATGTCCGCCCCGCTCACACTTTAGCTACGGCTAGGGCTTTCTGCCGAAACCTGCGAACTCTGTAGACCTGTCTTTTAAGTCATGTAAGCCTCATGTTGCACCTCGGGCTGGATACCCTATTATGCGTCTTTTTCGGCATCGAAGCCTAACAAGCTTGAGTAAAAAGCTCATTGAGAGTATCAAGCATGACTTCAAAATCTTTCTTCCGTTCAAGAGGCAGGTACTCAGGTTCTCGTTCAACTAGATCTTTGATTTGGTCATCGAAAACCTTCAGGTCAGCCCTGCCAGTGCAGAACTTTTCCGAGGCTTGAGCCTCTTCATGATTAGTGATCGCCTTATACTTGATGGTGAAATCAATGACTCGGAGGTCGCTGGACGTCAGGCAGACAAACACTTTCTAATCCCCTGCATGAGCAACCATGTTTCTCGAACATAGAGTTACGTCAATCCAGGATCTTCCGTTCGAGCTTTGGAAAGTGAGAGCCTGCTTCGGGTCACTCAATACGTGCAGATCATATTGTGCAACGAAGTCCTAAATTTTCCTGCCACATAGCGCAGCTGTTTTGCAGCCTGAATTTTTATCAGGGCACTACAGTCGCGACTTAGCGTTCGAGTCCACAGCGATCAGCACCTTTTTTTCCCTTAACGCATCTATTACCGTTCCTAGATGTGAGAGATGCACCTCTACGTCATCCCTATACTGAAAGTAGTCAGAGACGACGCACGTCGCATTTGGTTAAAAGAACCTTCAATTGCTTTGCCGGTTTGTCAATAAGGTCGATCCAACTTTTTTTTATGTTTTTGCTATTCATTTTGTATCAAAAGGGTTTTTTGAACCATTACTGGCCCTGCATCCCAAATGATGTACCTTTTTCATTGTCAGTTCGTCATAGGCCTACCACAATCCAAGATTTTGGGCAGGTGGGTACCCTGGAACATCTGTAAGCAAATCACGCATAGGAGGCCTCACCCGCGAGGAAGCCGCGGGAGAGGCAGCCCTACCATGACTCGCCCAGGGCCCGAGAAGAGGGCCATATAAAATATAGCATACCTCAACTCACTGCCACGTTCGTTCAACTTGCCTCGTACATTCACACTTACCTAGAGGCAGGGAGAGTGTTTGTACATCAAGATACCTTAGGAGATCTCAATGCATGCGATTAACAGAAGTCTCATTGCTTTTACTCGCTCCGATCATGAGACATCAATCGGCCCGAGGATAATTGACTCAAAAACATTCGAAGACTACGGAACTCAACCGGAAGTCTTTTGTCTCTCGTACCCTGCAAGATGCAGGGCAAGCACATGCTCGTTTATTTCATTACGACAGACTTAGAGCATTCATCTCTCGCTCTCAGAGACTCAAAACTCAGAAGCAGGCTCTGTTGTGTTCAAGCCAACGCACACCCCAACTAATCATTATCCCAAATTTATCGCACTTGTCTTCTTTATCGCTTGTTTTCATCCTCTTAGTCTTCAGCAGGGTAGTCCCAGCAGAGCCATCGGATCAGAGTTGCCAAGGTGGGCGCTAGCAAAGAAGACTTACCGTTACCATTCTCTTTCAACGTGTTGCAATGCCTGCCTTTGGCTCCTGACTGCCAAAGGCTGCCACCTCCCGCAAACGGAAAAGGAGGCGCAATGCCATAGCTCGCATCAGTCTAGCTTTGACAAAGCACAAGCACGGTCCATTTAGGCTGTTGCGGAGGCACGAGATTAACATTAAGTTCGAAACCCGTTGTAAAAGTAAAGAGAATACAGAAGCATATAATAACCTATACATATAATAACCGATACAACCTCTTATTATTAACGCACCCTATATTGTTTTTTTGATTTTGGCTTTTTTTTATTTAGTTTTCCCTGGAAAAGGCTGTCGCTTTCCTAACCTTTATTTGGTTCAATTAAACCTAAAGTTAACCTTTTTCATCTTTTTTTAGTTTATTTTGTTAATATTAATTAATTTATTAATATTAATTTAGTTTAATTTAATTAATATTAATATTAATTAATATTAATATTAATATTAATTTAGTTATTTTGATTAATATCTCAGCATAGATAACCCCTCAGACAGCCAGTTCTAGCTCGCGTTTTCCTTTTAAGCTGAGAAGCTAATTCTAAAAAACTTAAAGTTAAATTGAAAGGGAAACTTCATCGCGTATTTTCGATCTGGAGGGGGAGGGAAGGGGGCGTTGTAACAATGCAATCTAGACATCGCTTGGATTGCTTTCCTTGACCGAAAATATTAACCGAATGGAGTACCTACAATTAGGGTTGAAAGAGTCTGAGAGGTTGTAACTGCATTTTTATTGATTTTTCCTTTATTTCAGCGCTGCCGTTTTTATTTTTACATGCTTCTTCACTGACCGTCGAGGTATCGACCTTACCGACTTTCCAGACGTAGTCCGAGCATTAAAGGTTATAGACCGTGCCACCCAGCGGTTGACCATAGACCGGAGGCTGGAGGCAACTTGAGATCTGAACAAAGCCTATTGGAAACCGGGATCTCATTATTCCAATTTTGAATACGATCGTATTCTCTTTTAGGTTTCTAGTCTCCGTACTTTATATTACAAGGCATTTTAGCACTTTAAAAACACTTTAAATCCAAGATTAGTTGCCTTCCATGCGTGACCATTAAACTCACTCGTCATTATATTGGTAAAGTAAGTTGTTTTCGCGTAGGCGCTGCAAGCCCATTGGTCCCTAGGCATCGGGTATCTAATACTCGTTGCCTATAGGTACAGGCTTTCCGCGCGTGCCCGCGGCCTAGCAAAGAAGAAATAAAACTGTTGAACTCCATTCGGTTAGTCGAATAACGGGAAGCACACGCGTTTAGTATGTGCAGATATTATAGATATTATTAATAGTCGAAATGACTGATAGATCGTGTGTTAACCATCTTTCCAGCGAACTGGTCCTAAGTTTGCCTTTAATTAATTTTGAGTCCTTTTCCCTATCTCTTTTGTGATCATAAGCGCTATAAAGTAGAACTCTCAGGCTCCTTGGGACGTAAGCGTTTCTTCGTAATGTCACCACATTGTATTGAGAAGTAAAATTATATCGAGTCTCTTAGCAAGATTAAATGTTTATTGCTAGTAGTTGACACTGTATCTTAAATAACCTGCAAAAGATCCAGATCCCTGTATTCCTGACCTAGACCGGATTTTTATTTTTTTCCAGGGAAATTATAAATATGGCGTCTGTCTAGTCACATGGCGACGCCAGGTGCTCATCTTCAAGGAAGCAGCCACCTGTAACCAGCCGATCACCGAGAGTCTCCCGAATCCTTGGGTTTCCTAAAATAATTTTGTATTTCTGACTGGCCCGTTACACTGTCTAGATTTTCAAAGCAATGTGCAGGGCTGTCGCCTTTATTATTTCTATATTTGAACGGCCAGTTGCTCATAATTTGGAATGGTGTTTGCACCATCCCGAAAAAAAACATCGCGGGTGGTAATGAGGTATGATCGTCATACTGATCTTCTAAATCTTGTCTAACTTTTGTATTGGATTCTCTATCCCCACTCGTTGATCTACTTTTTCGCGACCTAAACGAACTTCTGTTACTTTTTCTCGTATGTATGTCTCTATCGTTATAAAAATCACTTCCACCGATTATCTCAATTTCAGTTCGATACGACCAACTTTAATTTGTTTTATTAAAATTATATCGTCCTGGTTCCTCCCTCTAAATTCCAAATCGTTAGTTAAATTTGTTTCAAACTTAAGCGTTAGTTGCGTACTCCTAACGTCACTTTGTTTATTTTGAGTTGTTCCCTCAAAATTAATCGCTGTTAACGAGGGATTAATATTTATTGTTCGCGTTATATTTCTTTGTTCAAAAGAACTATGCTCTTTCCCATTCCTTTTTTCGTGTAACCTACGCTTAGTCTCTTGTAATTTAAAGAATTCCTTTTCCTGTCTACTCATAAATTTATTATATTCTAAAAGCTCGTCTACTTCCATTAAAAAACGTTCACTATCATCTGAAAACGAATCTACTCTAAATGTAGCATCCTGCTCTTTTTATTAATTTTCTCATTATTCCCTAACTCGGATTCTTTATTTAATTTGTTACGAGTGACGTAAGGATTTTGTTTCTATAAAATTCAAATTACAACTCTATAAATTGTAGAAACCTGCATGAAGATTTTGTCTCCTTGCCTCACCCGTAACCCGAGTGCTTGCGAAGAATAGCTGACACTGCACTCGCAATCTCGGGTTAAGAAATCAAGAGAGCTGGCTTTGAGGACTGTCAAGACTTTATTTTTATTCTAAACTCCGAAATTTTAAAATGAATCATAAGTTTATTAATCCCGGAAGAGATCGAGGAAATTCTATGTCCTCTCGTTTAACATGCTTTCAGGAACTTAGGAAAATTTCTCAAGAGTCATTTGGACACAATTAAAGGTGTATAACCATATGTACTAAATTAATATGTATCAAAATAAATATGTGTCCAAATCCAGTAACTAGAATAATTAGAATATGCGAGAGCGCAGGGGCGCTCCATCGTGGCTATAAATTAGGGGATGAAAAGGGAGAATGAGATAATGAAAGACGGAAGAATGCAGATTGTAACGCATCAAGAAAGGCACATGTAGCTACGCTAAAGAGAGAAGGATAAGTAGAGTGAGAGAGAGAGAGTGTAATGAACTGCGCGAAGGAAGAACAGAGAGGGAGAGAGAACTCGCGCTCCGTATCTTTTCGCCACACACACGTGCAAGTGTCATACTATTGCCTCTGCCTTTCGCAATGCTTTGCGTCCACTCACACGCACTGCGAAAATAATACACATTAACCAATTTCTGTAACCGCTCGCATCTCGGCTGTTCAACACGTGGTCCATCCATGCTTCTTTCCTGCCCTCCTCATACTACCTATGGAGCATACACGTTGTGAATCTGTCAAACTTTACGTGCTTTCTTAACTAAAACAAATCTGCTAAAGGAATCACGTATTCCTAAAAATTAGCCATAACTACAGGTCTAGACATTATTAAGTAAGTTTAGTTAAGTTTGAGCATACTATTAATTAAATCTAGACCAGTGCCGACAGAAATGAACTCTGATTTCAAAATCACTGCCATTATAAATTAATGGTCAGTGAACTCAAAGCAATTCGCTGAGCAAACACATTCTCAAGCTCAGTGAAGACAGCAGTAATGCGAAATTTCGCAAGTGCTGACAAAAATTTGACAGGCACACGTATGAGAATCCTAATTATCCCTATTAATTCACCTCTAGCCAATACCAATTTCCTGCATAAACAAAAACCCCTACCACGCTTGACCTCGCGAGGAACCGACGACGGCGAGTAGGGCCAAATTAAAACCGCAGTCTTCCGCGGGTCTTGGTAACGACCAGACTTGGAATAGTAGAGAATAGTTTCTCTCATCTGCCCGTCCACCGTTCAGTACAGCCAACTTCCTCGTTGTATCACGACTCGTCAGGCCTAGCCAAGTAAAGTGTCCTAGCCGGGAAGTCCCTCGCTGGTCGCCCTGAGTGAGCGATAAATCTCAAATTCTCTTAGCTGAACAGAGTCAACCGGCGAAATAATCACACAGAATATTATTTCGGAACTGAACAAAATTTTAGAGAGTGATCTCGATAATTTCATAGCACCCAATCTCAAAACGGTGGTGTAAAATTATCAAAATATCAGATTAGGATTACCGAGAAAATTAATAAAGAGAATATCGATTGATTCCTATACATTCGATTATTCTCTGATTGAAAGCCATTTATTCATTTTTCTCCGTAAAACTAATCGGAACATAGAAGCAAAGTGTCACTTCGCAAGGGTGTGTAGTAAGGAAACGAACTAGAGTTGTCGACCGACAACGACAAATTTCAAGTCATCGCCCTGTCCAGAGGAACCGACGCAAGAACGACAGATAGGCGTCTCTCTTTCTCTCTGTTCTATTGGACTGGTAGAGGATAAGTTTCTACGGTAAGGTTTCATTGTATCGTTTTAATTACCGTTTTTGTGATATGATTGTCTACTTAGACTTTGAATAAAATTACAATTTATCTGGGAAAATGAACTCAAAATCAGTTTATCGGCAATCATTTGGATTTCCCTTCCTTTTCGTTTTCACTTTCGCTTCTGGTAGCAAAAAAGAACAATAATAGAAGACAACCCCTTCAGTCCGAAGGGCGTGAGAAATGATCCCGCAATTAATAAACAGGATTCGCATCTTTGGATTCGAATCTTGGCAGTTTGAAGCCTCGACGTACACAGTTCGTAGATCAATTCAGAAGAGACTTTTTGCAACATTTTAAATCTTTTCTTGTGCAATTTATTATTGACTTAAAAATTCCATTTGTT